>JAHRHJ020000900.1:0-42512 GCA_019776745.2 Taxus chinensis
AACCCCACCATTGTCTAGTAGTGGCTCTTGGCCCAATCCTCCTCCATTTACAACAACTACACCATCATCTTACCCAACCACTGATTTAATCAAACAAATGATGGACAAGATGCAAAATTTGGAGGCTTCTGTTTCAGGAAGCCGTAGCACCTTGACATACGAGAAAGTTTGTCAGGAGCCTATTCATCCTTCTGTCCCCCCTTCATTCATATCCTCCTCAATGGGAATTACCAAAATTTACTCGTTTTAATAGTAAGGAGGATCCTCAACAACACTTGCAATCATTTAGACATGCCTGCTATTTGATTGCTCATGACGATGCCTTATTACTCCGCACCTTTCCCATGTCCTTATCAGGACCCACCTTGGAGTGGTACAGTGCTTTAACCCAGCACTCAATCTTCTCTTTTAACCAATTAGCCCAATCTTTCTTAGATCACTTCTCCATTAATATTGCCAAGAAAGTATCCATCACCGACCTCTATGCCATCCGACAATTTGAAGACGAATCTATCACAAATTTTCGTTGGACGATGGCGGGGGCCTTATCAACCAACTTACATTATGCCTTGCCTCAGGGCCGAACTTATCAAACTCTTTATGCGGGCCTGCACTAAGCACATTTCTCCTACCCTCCAAATTCAAACTTTCCGCACATTTGACGAGGCCTTTACTATGGCTCGAAAACTAGAAATTCGAGCCTTAGAGGAAGAGAAATTACGGTTGCGCAACAAAAACCCCAATTTCCAAACCCAAGACTCCACCAACAAAACCTAACACCACCAATCCTCACACATTGAGTGCTTCGAAATCAAAAGGAGTTGTACACGCGGTGATGGTCAAATCCCAAAAACCATCTAATACCCCACCAAAAACCACCTATAAGTATAAAGCCGAGCCCATCAATTACACTCCCATTGGGAGAAACTTATGGTGTGATATTGGAAAAATTGCTCAAAGTAGGAGCTATTACCTTACCTCCTGTTAAACCTCACTCCGGGTTTGATTCCACCCACGCTATACCTTCTTGGTACAAAGAAAATGACTTCTGTAACTTCCACCGTGTGAAGGGACACAGTCATGAAAACTGCAAGATGTTGAAAAACATAGTGCAGGAAATGGTTGATGCAGGGGATATAGCCCTCGATAATCCTAATGCCCCTGCTAACCGAAATTTGAAAATCTTCAACAAACCATTCCCGAACCACTCATCTAACAGTAACATAAACCAGGATATCTTAGCCGAGGAGAGTGTTCATGAAATCCATGTGGTCTTCGACTCCCAGCCAAACACCTCTATCGAGAAAATTCTGAATCAAGCCTCTTCACTAACGCAGGAACCCGAACCCCCTTCACCACCATCAAGACAAGACAAAATCCTTGCCGTTCCTTTACCCATAAAGGAATTAACCGCCCAGAGTTCTCTTCTCACAGATGAGCCTTCTTACACCACATCCTTACAAGACTGTGAGCGGATGTTATCTAACTTATCTATTTCCCAAACATCTCCTTCTACCACTCTTGCTGTACAAGAGGAAGGCTCGCCACTTTTTTCGTCATCCTTAGACGAGAAACCCCTTGAACCGACATCACCAAATTCTTTAATCATGACGGATCCTCTCAAACATGCCCTCCTACCTATTAGTTCTTCATCACCTAAATCTTTTTAGTGACCGGTTGACCTCTTAACGCCCATTGATACAGTGCCTCGTTTACCCCCTGTATCGCACCCACAGTGGACCGGGATCACAACCCACCTTTCTTCCATACAAAAGTTCCTATTCACACGTGAGGATTGTCACCCCTCAGAAGATAGACGAGTCCTATGGGAACGTTTGAGTACACCATATTCTACTCAAATGCAGATGACCGATCCAGACGCCTCTACCATATACCCGAAGTGTTTACAAAAGCTTAAAATGCCTATGTCCTCATCTTCACCCCCCTCATCTCTACCAAATACCTCATCCACCTCTATTGACCTAACCAAACCTTCCCCTATGCTTGGGACCTCACCAATACCCAGTCTAACACACCCACCTAAACGGTTAGATTTATCCAAAAGTAAAGTCGTCCATCCACTTAGGAGACAGACCCAATCTCCTCAAGTCCAACCTATGTCTCTATCACAACTAAAAGCATCACCGTCACACCTACCTTCTATATTGGGACCTCATCCCTCCACCTTGCATCAATACATCATACCTCCTGCGTTTTCTTTAAAACGACCTACACCTTCTGCACCCATACAAAGATCCAAGGGTATATCAACACCGTCACCCCAAGTATCCTGTCCACCTATCAACCCTAAACAAACTCCATCATCAAAGGATTTGTTTACTGTCACTCCTCTTTCTCCGTGGTTGTTTTCTGCTACCACGTCATCTGACCAGCTAAACATAACTTCTGCGCTGAAGAGGTCATGTTTAGTTAAACCCAATTATCAAAACCCCTTGGCTAAGCCGCCACCCATACAAATCAACCATACCTAGTCATTACCGAAACCTACCCAGTCAATAGCCTCATCTTCCTCTGACTTTGACCCGCTCAAAGGGTCTTACGCCAAAATCCTTGCTATGTTGGTGGAGAATGCGACCATTTCCCTACCCCCACTTAGACCCTATGATCCATCTAAACCTCGACCTATAGGTTATGATGAGTCTAAAATCTGTGCTTACCACCGCACACCAGGACATGATGTAGAGGGATGCAAAGCATTGAAAGCCATACTTCGTCAGTCACCTCTCTCGGATAGAAAGGTTAAGAAAGACAACTTACGAAGGGAGAAACCTTTAGCTTCAATCCCCTCTCCTATACCACCTGTCCCCTCCTCACCAAGATCTATCATTATTACAACCCCACCTCTCGAAGACCATGACTTATCCCTACCGTCTTCCTCCTCTCGTGTTCACGAGATCAACATGATTAGTGTTGCTACTCGAGGGCAGAAAAACAATGGGAAAGCTAAAGAAAGCACACCTGCGGCCTCTCTTTCTCCGTCCACCATCCCGATCGCACCACCACCTAAAGTGGTTATTCGTGGACCTGCCTACCCCGTCTCTAATGGAGTTTCCCACCGAACCATGATCAAACAGCTTCACCAATCACCTGTAAAAATGACACTGTATGATCTCATTCAGACCTCTGAATCTCATCGACAAGCTCTCGTTGAAATCCTTCAAGGGATAGAGGTCTTACCTAATGAAACCTTTCCCGTTACCTCCATCTTAACACCCAACCACGTTGCCTCTCTCACCAAACAATCTATCACTTCCGTCCCTGTACAGCAAACCGCTGCTGTCAGTTTCTCCGAAGATGAAATTGTTGACTTTGGTGCAGAAGATCCTGACCCCACTCTTTTCATCTCAGCTTACGTCCGGGACATCCGGGTACGTCGTGTTATGATTGACGGGGGTGCTAGCCTAAACATCATCTCTTCCAAAGCCTTCCAACAAATGAATATCCCCTCTAGCTCCATGTGTGCCAACCCCACCATGCTGCGTTCATTCAACGATGCTATTACTTCTACCTTAGGCACTGTGATCCTTAACATTCGTGTAGGGCCACGTACCTTACCCGAACTCTTCTATGTCCTTGAGGGTGAATTCCAATACAACATGTTGTTAGGCCACCCTTGGATCCGGGCTATGGGATGCGTTCCCTCCACCTTACATAGATGCATAAAATTTGAGTACGAGGGGAAGTCCTACACCGTAAAAGCTGACCCTCCCCCCTTCAAAACCTGCAATATGTTATATCACCCTAATGATGTGCTTGTACCAGTCAAGACACCCATTCATCCAACCCAACCATCCACTTCAACCACACCTCAACCATCCACCTCAACCACACCTACACCTTCAACCAATGAAACCGCCGTCGCAAATACCACTTCCTTTCCCGCGGACAACATCCCAACCTCAAACCCCTTAGTAGATGTTTTTCAACGCCTTACGCTGGGGGAGTATCACCTATATAACATTAGCTCTTTCCATACCCCATAGGAGTACGGACAGTTACATGCGCATCCTACCTACGACCGTCGTGTGGGGGAAGTAATCTCCTACGGACCACCTAATTGCCGCACCAACCTAACGTATGGGGGTGTCGATACATCCTCTGTTACCCCTGAACCTCCCCTTGGTGTGGTTCCCTTCCAATCTGATTTTCAATATCTAACTAATCGTCGTTTCGCTCTCACCTTCTTGACGCGCTGTGCTTGGAAGGGCTTTGGTTTCGGTCTTTATGAACAAGGCCGACATACGATCATTCCCATTACTACACGCAAACACAAAGATCGTCGTGGTCTTGGATTCTCTGAACCACCTACACTGAAAACATCACATATCCGTTGTATCCAGGAAGATGACGACGAAGTCACCCCTTCCGAACCATCATCACCCATTTTGCCATCGTCACCCACAGAGTCGATAGACCCTGAATCTATCCCTCCTAACTTTTTTTTTTCATAAACGCTATCTTCCTGGGTCCTCTCACTTATCAACGCGATAATGAAGACCCATCTTCTCTTCCCCTTCTGTATCCAGACATGATCGAAGAGGACTCACCTTCAATTAATGTTGTTGAGTGCCAGGATGACGACTCCATCCTCACTTACCTTGGTGCGGACGACTCTTATATTCAACGCGCCTTGCCATCTGATACTCAAACCATGTTGAATGAGTCGACTATAGAAATCAACATCCACACCGAGGATGATCCTCACATTGTGAAGATCGGACAATCTCTTACCGCATCAGAACAAACTGCCTTCACTACCTTTCCTCCGTGCCCGCAACCAAGCTTTCGCTTGGTCCTACGCTGACATGCCAGGAATTGATCCTAACATTGCTGTCCATAACATTACCCTAAAACCTGATGCCAAACCAGTTAAACAGAAACTGAGAAAAATGCATCCACGCATTGCCCTCTTGGTCAAAGAAGAGCTTCAACGACTCCTTTCTGTTTCCTTCATCTTACCTATTGACTATCCTCAATGGATCTCTAACATCGTACCTGTTACTAAAGCAACGGGGGGACTTCGGATATGTACGGATTTCTGGGACCTTAACCTCGCTTGCCCGAAGGATGACTTCCCCCTCCCAAGTATTGATCAACTTGTTGATCTCACTGCGGGCCATGAGATGCTTTCTCTCATGGATGGCTTCTCGGGATACAATCAAATTTTGGTAGCCCCGGCCGATCAACATAAAACTACCTTCATAACTCCTTGGGGAACCTTCTGTTATCGTGTCATGCCATTTGGCCTTAAGAATGCTGGTGCGACCTATCAGCGGGCTATGACTTACATTTTTCATGACATTATGCACACTATCCTTGAGGATTATGTCGATGATCTTCTTGGCAAATCTAAACATCGCAGTGAACATCTCAATGTTTTAACCATTATTTTCGATCGCCTGTTACAATATTGTGTTCGTCTTCAACCAAAGAAATGTGTCTTTGGTGTCCTTTCAGGAAAACTCCTTGGTTTTATCGTCTCTTTGCGTGGCATCGAGGTCGATCCAGCTAAAGTCAAAGCTATCCTAGAAATGCCCCCACCTACTAACCTCAAACAATTGCGTAGTTTGCAAGGTAAACTCCAATCTATCCGGCGTTTCATCTCCCAACTCTCGGATCGATGTCAACCTTTCCATCATCTCCTTAAAAAGGACATTGTCTTTCAATGGAGTGAAGAGTGCCACCAAGCCTTTGAGGCTCTTAAAGCCTATCTCTTGCAGCCACCTGTGCTTATCCCACCTCAGGACGATCGCCCTTTCTACCTTTACCTTTCTGCCACCGACCATGCTGTAGGAGCCATGCTCGCACATCGTGACTCCGAGCATCGAGAACAAGCCGTTTATTACATAAGTCGTACTCTCGTGGATTACGAGACTAGGTATACACATGTAGAAAAGTTGTGCCGAGCCCTATCATTCGTAGCCACCAAACTCCGACACTACCTCCTGAATCACAAAACTTTTGTCATCACCAACGCGGACCCCATTCATTATATGTACGCCAAACCACATCTAAACCAACGCATCGCCCGATGGCTTATGCTCCTTGCTGACCTCGACCTTGAATTTGTACACCAGAAATCAATAAAAGGACAAACTATTGCAGACCAACTCGCGGAAGCCCCTTTACCTGGGGAACAATTTACCAATTTTAATTTCCCCGACGAACTCATTGCCACTCTTTCACTCAGTGAGGAGTCGTATCCAATGACCCTCTTCTTCGATGGATCCAAATGCCAGCGCGGCGGAGGAGCCGGTGTTGTTCTCATTCCTCTTGATGCTGAGCCTATGCCTCTTTCATTCCGGCTCGATTTCCCCTGCACTAATAATACAGCGGAATACGAGGCCCTTGTTTTGGGTCTCCAGGTTGCGTTACACTTAGGTGTCAAGTCTATTAACATTTTTGGTGACTCCCAACTGGTAGTCAATCAAGTTATGGGCATCTACCAATGTAAAAATGAGGAACTTCAAAAGTACAAACATTACGTGGATTCACTTTTGACCTTATTTACTCATTATTCTATCCAAACCATTCCCCGCTCCACTAACAAATTTGTGGATACTATGGCTTGCTTAGCCTCGCAAATTCCTGCCTCACCAACTGACTCTGACATATTCGTCTTGGTCCAACAACTCTTTGCCCCATCTTACTCAGCCCCAGATGTTTGTATGATAAATAATGTGTCTGCTAATTCGCAGGATACCTGGTATCACCAATTTCACGACTACCTTACAACCTCTGTTCTCCCACCTGACCTTACTAGTAACGGAAAACGTGCTTTTCTTAAAAGTGTTTCTCGTTATGTCATCATGGGGGGACTCCTCTATAAACGTGGCTTTGATGGCATCCTCCTTCGATGTCTAACCGGTGCGGAGGTCACCTATACCATCCAACAAGTCCACGACGGTATTTGTGGTGGACATTTTAGTGGCCTTGCCGTGGCCAAACGGATCCTTCGCCTAGGCTATTATTGGCCTACTCTTAATAACGACTGCTACGAATATGTTAAGCATTGTGTTATGTGTCAACAACATGCCAACCTTCAACATACTCCTAGCCATCCGCTACAGGTCGCACGAGATCTTTGGCCTTTCTCACAATGGGGTTTAGACCTTATTGGTGAGATTCACCCACCCTCTTCGCAACGTCACCGTTGGATAATCACAGCAACCGAATATTACACTAAATGGGTGGAAGCCATTCCACTCATTTCAACCAAAAAAGAAAAAATCGTCGAATTCATTAACCATCACATTATCTGTCGTTTTGGCGTTCCTCATCGCCTGATAACAGATAATGGAAAATCTTTCAAAAATAAGTTGTTACAAGACCTTTGTGACAACTTTGGTATCAAACTTAGCTTCTCATCACCTTACTATCCACAAGCAAATGGTCAAGCCGAATCTTCTAATAAAACCCTAACCAAAATCCTCATGAAAGTTGTTAACGATTCTGGAAGCAATTGGCCTGATCACATCCCCTTTGCCCTTTGGGCTTATCGGACTAGCATTCGCACCTCCACTAATGCCACCCCATTTTCTTTGGTATATGGTACCGAGGCTGTCTTGCCTCTCGAAATACAAATACCCTCCCTAAGAATATCTCTTCAGGATATTCTCACCAATGATGATTTCCGCCAAGAGCGGTTAGCCCAATTGGAGCTTCTTGACGAGCGTCGTCTTACAGCTCTTGACCACCTTCAAATCTATCAAAAGCGCATCAAGCGTGCTTATGATAAGTGACTTCATGAGCGTACCTTTAAGGTTGGTGATCTTGTCCTCAAAGAGAATCAACATGTAACCAAACTAGAAAAGAGCAAACGTGGAAAATTTGCTCCAAATTGGATTGGGCCTTACATTATCACTCACACTTATGGATCAGGCACTTATCGTTTAGCTTCGCTTAATGGTAAACCTGAGCCTGAACCCCTTAATGCCTTGCATCTCGACCATTCTACTGTTGAATTTAGTGTTATATCACTTCTTATCTACCTTGCGCTCGTCCCTTGAGCTCATTTACTACCTCATACACTTTTGTTCCATGCATCTCAAAATAGAATCAAGCTCACATGGTTTGGTCATAACCTCCCCTTAAAGATGCCTTCCCCTTTTTAGTCTAGTCCATGACTTAAAAGTATCAAAATAACACGTTCTCAATTATACGCTTATGGGATATTCTTGAGTCAAACTTCCTACAAAACTAGATGCTTCATGCCAAACGGACATCTAGACCTCTAAGTTATACATAGACTGCTCCCTCGAAGGATAGCTATGTGCAAAGCCACTTCTACTATTATAAATAGACTGCTCCCCCGAAGGACAGCTATACACAAAAACCACATCTGCTACTATAAATAGACTGCTCCCTTGAAGGACAGCTATACAAAGTCAGCCTTTATCAGAAGCTTCTCACATTGCTCAGCTTCGTGAAGAGCTCAAGAACAACAAAATACATATCCCCTATGGACTTCCCGCATCGATCAGTCTATATCCAGAAAAATAAAAAGTAGTATTCCAAAGCACTTTTGAGTCATGGACTTGTCTATTTAGGTTTGGTTCTCTTTCGTCAGAATAATCACCTTATAATAAGTTCTCTGCACCCCAGCTATACCAGCCACCTCACCTCACCATTCGTCAAAGCAACAAAACTCAAGGGACGTGACGTATATCCGATATATTGTGATTATACGACTCTTTTCACCTATCGACTTCTCGCCTATGCAAGGCACCTAGGGATTCAAGCTCATCCTATGTTAATATGTGGTTTGTTTAGCTCTTCTCAACTACGGGACACTTTTGCCTCTTTTACTCGACTCTAGGATTGTGTGTTGACCTTAATCAGGACACGATTCCCTACTACTTGGGTAAGCTAACTTTCGTTTCATCTATACCTACACCAACATCGCCAATCCCTTACCAACACCAACAACATTACCCTACCAATATCAATATTTTTACCAACCAACAAATTGCCTAACCATAACCAAATTGCCTGAATTCACCTCTCCCTGGTCCTAAGGGAGAACTACATCGGTCTGAGGCCCCTCCTTGCTTTGTGCAATGGGCTATGTAGGCAGCACTTAGGAGACATGGGGTCTCCCAAGGTTAGCTCGACCATCCCCTACCATAACCTATCATGTGTGGTAAATATAAATCTTTTGTGTATTTCTATTTGCTCACATTCATCTTTATCCTTTTTCAAAACAAAACATTCAAAACACAACCATTCTTATTATTATCATAACTCAAATCAACATACATATTTAGTTTTATTTAGATGTTAAACAAATACATCTTCTCTATCATCGACGCGCAGGTCGGCATCCTTATTTATTCTTATACTCCTATGAAATTCACTTAGACCCTTGCGCCTCCTCCCGAATCAGGTGGTGATCATGATCGTCGATGCCACTCACTTGGCCTCTCCATCCTCAAAGGTGCCACTGCTATTGGTTCCTCCCACTGATCTGCCAACATCTCCTGTAACATACGAATACGTCCTCTCGCGTGGAGGAATCTTGCCTCTAGTCTCTCCACTCGTGACTCTGCAACCGCTAACAATCCCGTTGTCTCATTGACCCGCGTTTGGAGCTGATGAACTAAACCCTGCAGACGATCTCTCTCCTGCTGTAATCACAGCTATGTCAGGATGATCGGCCCTCTCACATACACCTCGCAGCTCTGCTACCCACCATAATCTATAGGCCTCTGTCGTTACTACATCCATTACCCTGCGATCGGCTGCTATCTCTTCTGGCCCTTCTGGAGGTGTCGGCCGGGGAGGTGAGAATGCTGCCTCGGCATCGATCCTCATGTATGGTCTATAAGCCATAGGTATATCCTGAACAAATCCAAATTGTCACCGCATGCGATCTAGAGGAATCCTCTCGTACTCACCTGGCCTGTGCCCTGCGATCCACCTCAATCGCTCTACACCCCTCAACTCCTCAGCTATGTTCTCTGTCACCATATAGTTCCCGTAAGGCCTCCAACAAATATCCGCAATCGTCACCATCTCCCATACCTACCTATAATACTCGATGTCATCTATCACGGCCTGGGATCTCGCCTCTTGTTCTGTCTGGACCCATCGTCTGAATCCCAACCTCTGCACTCCTGTCTCTCCCGACTGGATGGGTCGGCCTATCGGTCGCACACAAACAATGTGGTCATAGGCCCAACAATGTAATAAGTATGAACAATCCAGTGTCGTCCTGTGTTTTCACCTGCAGGCCCATAAACCCCTGTATAACTCCGCCAGATATGCGGGTGCCCATGCGAAAGTCACGCTCCTTTCTATCATTTCCCAAATATACACATCAATGCTTTTGGAAATCTTCCCCCCTCCGCCCTCGGTAATGCATAATACCCCACCGCTATCATTAATACCACTGCCAACCTTGTTTCCTCAGGGTGTGTTGCATACATTGTACCATAAGTGAATGTCAAACCTCGCTGTGTCAAATCTCGTGCAGCTGAACCAAATACTACTGTTATCGCTCCCCGCGCCGCGCTAGGCAATGCCTGATACACTGGTCTTCCTGTAATTGGGAGCCTCAAAATTCTAAACACATCTTCCAACGTCACTGTCATCTCCCCTGTTGGCAGATAGAAGGTATTCTTTTCTGGATTCCACCTCTCAATCAACGCCTGCAACATAGCATGATTGCGTGTGATTCGTGAATAATAGCGGATTCCACTTAACCCCACATGGTTTATCAATGCCCATTCAGCTGGTGTTACATCCGCTCGGATTCGTGACAACAAAGCTGGCACACTATCATTCATCCTCAACCCTGCCTCTGCCTGCATACATCAAAACGACACACAACCATTCAATAAATCAAATCCCCAAGTATTTTTTCTCACATTCTGAAAATTCCTACAGTAACCGGTATCGGTTATAGATAACCGAAACCGGTTTACTAACCGATATTGGTCACTGTCAATCCTATACAGCCTGCTTAAAAACTACCACCTACGATAATTATTTTGCTCGTTTACTCCCCTCTATACCTATAAACATACGTGAACACCCTGCTTACCTACCCCATAACACTCACTCTATCCCAAACCCTTGCCTATCACCTTTTTTTTTCTCATCTCTACCGTCTTACCTTTTCTCATCCTATTCATCAAAACATGCAAGAATTAAAATACAACCAAACAGTTTACCTCTTGGGATGCAGCAGCTTGGGGTGGAACTTGTCTTCCCTCTCGGCCCTGCCTGCTGGATGCTTCTCCTCGTTCAGCCATGTTCACCACCCTCTTCAAAGATAACTTGTCTTTCTACCTTCTTAATCTCAGCCCACACTCACTTTACCTATCTCTTTCCTCCTTATCACTCAATTCTTTCATGCAATTACCTGTATCAGTCGTCAAACAGCGTCGCATTCACGTATTTAACTTGTTGCATGACTCTAAAAATAAGAACTTAAGTTGCCGCCCAAGCTTTTCTATTTTTAGAAAAGCTCGTTTTGGCATAACCGGTATCGGTTACCTAACCGATATCGGTCCTTAATCTACCGACGTCGGTTAGCTAACCGATATCGGTCACATGTCTCCTTTTGCTTAAACCTGGGCCTTTTCTTTATTTTTTGCAAATTTTTGTGGCGCCCACCTCTTTTTCCTGCATAACGACACCATTATCAATATTTGTCATCAAAATCACATCAATATATCATCACAATTTCATCAACATCATCTATCTACAATAAAACAACCATCAACAAAATACATACGACATTTGCAATATCTACATCAAACCCATCAGTATATACACCATTTGGATCTAACTCATCATCTATACACATTAAATTTCAAAAACCATCGACAAAACACATAAAACATTTTATACACACCATGTGGATCAAATCATCATCATCTCTATATATATCAATGTTTAAATATACAACTTGCCCTGCATGGGGGCCTCTGTGATCTCAAAATAATACAAAGCCGGCACGCAGGCCGCTATCACTGTCAAAATCTTGACTCGGCTCGCAGGCCGGTCTCTCATGTCAAAAATATACTCGGCTCGCAGGCCGGTATCAACTATACAACCTGTACTCGGCTCGCAGGCCGGTATATACAACAAGAATGAATAAATGAATCATATGTGGGCACGCAGGCCTCTATATACATGACCGGTTCGCAGACCGGTGTCTATATCCAATATCAAAAAACCCATCTCTGCTCCAGGGATGTCTCAGCTCTCCCCACCACCCTCAGCCCCTCTCCCTGCTGGTCCCTGTGCTGGCTCTCGCCTCCTCCCTGTCACCGACCCACCGGCTGTGGCTGCGCCCCCCTGGGATCTCTGGCTCCGAGAGGTCTCGGCTCTGTGCGCCGCATATGGCTGATAGTCAGCCCCGGTACCATCAAGGACATCCTGATAATACCGGGCCTCCGCTCTCGCCTCCATATAGCGGGCCCGTGCCACCATGGCTGCTGGGGCTGGTCCCCCGACTCCTAATAATAGTGGCCCCTGTCCTACCGGTACACCCTGTGCCTGTACCTGTGGCGGTGCCTGTGCCTGCGGTGGGGCCGGTGCCTGTGGCTATGCCGGTGCCTGTGGTGGTGCCTGTGGCTATACCTTTGCCTGCACCTGTGCCTGGGCTAACTGCCCCTGTAATACCCCGATCTGTGCCTGTGCAGCAGCAAGCTGCCCCTGTAACAACTGCACCTGTCCTAGGAGCCGGTCCCTCTCTGCTATAACAGCCGCTAAATCTGGCTGTGCGGGCTGTGCTCTCCTAGCTGCTCTCTCCCCTACCCACCACACCAAAAATGAACCTGTGCTCCTGGCATCATCCACTGTATCATCTGCCGGCCTCTCTGCTACCCAATCTGGGTCAACGGGCTGCGGTGCAGGCAGTGGGGCCTCTACATCATCCCTCCGGTACTATGGGAAGGGAGGTGGCTCATCCTGTCGCAGCCCCAACTGCCGTCGTACCCTCTCTAGGGGTATCCGCTCATGCTCTCCAGGCCTCCGTCCAGCTATCCAGAAAGTATACTGGATCCAGCGCATCTATGCTCGGGCTCCTCCTCGGGGCTGATGGCCTCTGTAGGGCCTCCATACAATGTCTAGCGTGGTCAAGCCCTCTAACATATGCCGGTAGTAGGCTACATCCCATCCTGTGAGCACCGCTCGTGGCTGGCCCACGACCCCCAACCACCTCTGAAAGCCATATCTGTATACAACCTGTGGCCCTGGCTGCTGGGGCAGCCCTACTGGTCGTATACATATGATGTGCTCATATGCCCAGCAGTGTAACAAAAATGTCGAGCAAATCCCAAATCGCCTCATCCGGCGATAACCCCACAGCTCTCTGTATAGCTGCACCAGATATACTGGTGCCCAGGCATAGCACGTATGCTCCTCTACCATCTCGTGCAGCACTCCCATCAAAGCCCATGGGAAGCGGCCTCCCTCTGAGTCTGGGAGGGCGAAGCATGTGATACCTATCATCATCAACACGGCAAGCCGTGTCTCATGTCTGTGTGCGCGATACATATCGCCATAGGCAATGCTCGCGCTGTGATAAGTCAATAATGCGGCTGCATCCCCAAATACCTGAAGAATGCTGTCCATAGCCGTCTCCGCATCTACCTGGAATACTACCTCCCCTACGATCGGTAGTCTCAGGATGCGATACACATCCTCTAGGGTAATAGTCATCTCTCCAGTAGGGAGATGGAAAACATTGGTTGCCGGATCCCATCTCTCGATGAGGGCAACCATAAGGCTGTGGTCCCTATCCACAGCCCTATACCGCTGGACTCCGCTGAGTCCCACCTCGCGCATAATGGCCCACTGTGCACTGCGGACACATGTGGCCGCATCCGTCTCAATAGCGGGGGCATCCGATCCCGCATCGTAAGCTGCTGACGTGCCTACAAAAACAACCCACTTCATTAGACCTACCCTTTACAAAAACAACTACTTTAACCCCTATACCCCCTTTTACCCACCTGACCACACCCCGACTCTATAACACACATCTACACCCACCTATCTTACCCTAAAACATCTACGATATCCCCTTTCCTTATCTCACACCCTACCAACCAACCCCTGATCTACTCTCGCCATCTAATAATGCCCCTACCAATTTAACACCTCCTAATTCATACCCAACACCTAATCTATCCTAACCGAACCAACCACACAACCACCCCATTTCTCCCCCCCCACCCCAATCACCTTTCCTATCAACTCTACCCCCTCCCTCTTCACCCCAAACAACAACAAACAACAAAAAAACAAAAAACACCCCAACAACAAACAACAAACACAAAACACAAACAACCAACCAACAACAACAAAACAACAAAACAAAAACAAAATAAACCTAACTAATGACCGGTATTTGGTCACCCTTGACCGCCACCGGTCCCCTACCCAGCACATCCTATACACCGGCGCCGGTCGACATACGACCGGTTGCCAGTCTACCAAAAACTCCACTTTGTGCAAATATTTGGTGACCGATGCCGGTCGCCTAGTGACCGACATCGGTCACTGTCCAGGTCCAGAGCCAAACCCGACGCGGCCCTCAAAACCATATTTTTGCCTATTTCTACCCTTTTACCCACTGGAAAACCCTACAAACCTACCCACCCTACCGTTTTAGCCTAACTAACCTACCTACCCACTCCATTTTTCAAATTACTTCAAGATATTCATTATTTTATTAAATTTTGGATTCCTACCCAAAACCCACATCTAAGCTTAAAATCATTAAATTCACATAATTAGAGGTTTAGAACCTACCGGTACGACTACACGTCGATCGTGGTGGGATAGGTGGTGGTGGTCCAGCTGGTCCAGCACCTCCTGCTCCTCCTGGCTGTGCCATGGCTATGAAATCTCCTCTGCTGGGTCCTCCACCAATCAAATTCTGCCTCCTACTCGCTGGGGTCTACCAATCACTCACTCCTCCACTCAACTACTGCCAACTCAGCGTACAAACTCAACAAAATCATTTTAACACCTAGACAAGCCGTATTGGTTACCAAATTGACAATGTGACAATGACAGGCCGTATTTTTCTTTTTATAGGTTTTTTACCTATAACCGATATCGGTTATATTGTGCCCTAAACCACCGGTATCGGTCATCTAACCGATACTGGTCATAGCTAACCGATATCGGTTTAATACCTTTTTCACCACAATTTCTGCCCTTATTCACCAATCTCCCTTTCTCACCACATCACCTAAACCCTCCTTTGCTAAATAGCCTTTTTTGACTTCATTGGCCCAATCACAACCAAGGCCGCACTGGCCCAACCAACCAGGCCTGACCCAAGGCCGCAACCAACCAATCAGGCCTGACCCAAGCCGCAACCAACCATTTGACCCAACCCAAGGCACAACCAACCAATCAGGCCTGACCCAAGGCCGCAACCAACCAAAGGCCTGACCCAAGGCCGCAACCAACCAATCGGCCCGACCCAAGGCCACAACCAACCATTTGGCCCGACCCAAGGCCACAACCAACCAATCAGGCCCGACCCAAGGCCGCAACCAACCATTTGGCCTGACCCAAGGCCACAACCAACCAATTGGTCCAACCCATGGTCGCACTCACAACCAATCAGGCCCAACCTAAGGCCGCACCACTTAAATACCTCACCCAAAACCCACAAATTACAATTTTATCCACCCATCATGTAGCTTTTTGTTCAATCGAGCTCACCTGTTCGTGTTTTAGCATGATTAGGGTACTTGACTTGATCAGTCGACCAACTTTTCCTAGACCGAGACTGTGATGTTTATCTCAACCAAACCAACCATTTGGTACTGCCGAACATGCCTAAACGTTCCTGTACCTTACCCGTTATATCCCCTGGAGCTACTTCCTATGCCTTGGATACCAGGATTATATCACCCTTGTTTGGATAAACTATCGACCTTTGCCTATGAATTGCTTGTTTGCTCTTCAAATCATGTACCCTGGTCGCACTACTGCATTTCAATGTGCGTCTGCTTCCTTGAACTTACCCCACCATCTTACCATCATCTCAACACCATTTACCCTTTATCAACCCTATCCCTGATTTCACGTTACCTCAATCTGTGATAGATTTGAGGGGGATTACCTATACCCTTAACTAGAGTGACCACTTCTTATTATTGTCAGTGCAGCTTTACAAGAAAAGCTACACGACAACCAGGGGCAAATTTAGACACCAAATTTGGGTCTTACGACACCCTATGCCCCGCATCTCATTTCGCAACCTACCCTACCTCACCACCTAAACCTTGCACATAATTATTTATTAATTACCTTATAATTAATAAATCCACATCTCCAAACCTGCCACCTCATTTCACCACCTCATCATGACCTAGCCCTAACCCTAAACTAACCTAATTAAGACCTATAACTTGGTCTACATCCACACCCATGACTAATTACTCCTCACCCACACCAAAATCAACCTAATAATGACTTGACCAAGCCCACAACTAATTCCTTGGGAGAAAAGGAGGGAAAGTTGGCTATTTTACTAAAAATAGAACCGATATCGGTTCCTACTCGACCACCATCGGTTACGTAACCACCATCGGTTCCCTGTAAATGACCTCCCCCAACCAAAAACAAAGGGATCTGAAATTGGGAAAATTGCATTGGAAAGATCGGGAATTCAAGCAGAGACAAGTGAAGGAAAGAAAGAGTTTGTAGAGAAGGACATTGAGCCCAAGACTACAACTGAGTAACCAGAGCCCAGTGACACTCATCCAAACATTGGGAGAGAAGATAGCTTCTCATCTTTGATTGCCGGATCATCCCACCTGAGCCCTGCCTTCATCACTCACATTCCTTGGACCTATATCTTCATCAGGAACTAGTAAGTAGTATCTTGTATGTTCTTTATGATAACATTTCTTGAACTTCTGAATCATAACAGTTATAAGTCTATTCCTAGATCTACTACCCAGTAACACCCTACATCTAACTATCATTCCTCTACCCCTACATTTCCCCAAAGAAAAGCTCCCATACTCTCTGAGTCTTCTCCATCACCCCATTACCTATCCCCAACCATTTACAGCCTTATAAACCCCATAGCCACCTTATAGCCAACCTTCACTAAAAGCCCCTAAACCACTGCCCCTACCGATATTGGTTACCAGAAACGGTTTTGGTACCACGGTGACAGTGACCGGCATCGGTCACTGTGATTCAAAACCAAAACATATCCAACCTTGTTTCCTCTATTATCAATTTTAACAACAGGTAATTAAATTGTAATTTTGTAACGAATAATTTGTGTTAATTCATATTTTGTATTAAAGGGGAACTGACCACCTTTGAAAGGAAGTCTAATATTTCCTGGGCCCAAGGCAGTTCCCTCATTTATTGTCTAATTAAAATCTGGTGGTCTTGCATTCTTATTTACAGGTAGTGCTTCCCAGACAAAAAGGATTTCTTCACAATCGATCTGATCTCTCTCTACGGTACACGCACACCCTCCAACATTCAATAGGTATTCCTCCTAGCCCTAACCCTTATCTGTTTCTCAAGAGAATGAAAGGATAGAAGTAACTCTATTCTAGGAACTGAAAACCTCCTCTGTGTGAAACACTCATACCATAATTAAAAAATACATGTGTAGATAGCCATAAAACAGATCCATTCATAGACATTCTGAGTTTTGAAAATCAGATCCAAGGAAGGAAGTTACAGTTTCTAGTTTTAATCAACAAACCATTAAATGTTTATCTATAAATGAGGAAAGGAAGTAAAAACTTACTAGTTAAAATCGAAGCTAAGAAAACCCTCGAGTAACCATTTGGGGTTCAGATCGGCCAAACTATAAGTGTTTTTATAGAGATAGAGTAGGGTTGGGCCATAAAAGGAGAAAGCCATACCCATATGCGCAAATGAATCAGAAAAATAAAATCTCAAGATCAATCATGGCATCCACATTTTCCAAGCACAAACTTCATATTTAAGACATAGAATCCCATTGAAGTCAAAACAACCACATAAATAACAAAGTTTTGAGCTCAATAATGCTAAAAGTAGCTATAAACAGATTTGAGCTCAAGAGAAAAAAAATGGTGGACAGTTATAATTATCCAAGTTGTAAAGTTAAGAAGAATGATCTTCCTAGAATGAGCTCAAAACCCTCATGAAAGCTCAAACATCAAATGCACGATAACAGGTGTAATATGAACCACGAAATCTAGAGAAAAATACAAAGCTTTAACTACTCAGATTTTGTGAAAATCAACAAAACAAATCTCTCAAACAAAATACGAGTTCATAACACAATAGTCAATGAACCATACAACTCAAAGTTTTTCAGAATAGACTTGAGATCTACTAGTACCCATGTTTTAGAAATCAAAAATCCTGACCAATGAACAAAGACCTATTAATGGGTATTAAGGGAATGGAGTAAGAAATAAAAACTCACCAATTACAGAGAGCTTCCAGGTCCTTGAAAATTTAGGAAATCTCAGAGCAAACACAATAACCACATAGTATTTTTGAGCTCATCTAACCAATGACCGAGCATAAATAATACATAGAAAAGGGAAACACAAGTATCAGTGCTCGAAGAAGAAACCGATGCCTCAACTTTACGAATGCTTCTAAGAAAATTTGAAGAAATGATCAAAACTACAATTGTAAATAAAACATACCGAGGTAACGTCTTCATGACCATAATGACCTTGCTCATAGGGCTCTAACAGAGTGAAAAACAAGAAATACAGATGCTCAAAGGAACAAAGGACCAAATGAACAATAGCGCCACTTGAGAATAATCAACAATGACACCCCCATAATCACTCAAAAGCTCAGAAATGATCAAATGTACAACCATTAAGAGACCTCAACTGATGCTAGAAGGAATAGAGGACCAAATGAGCTTAGCCGATCTTCCAAGTATCAACAATGGTGGTCTGAAATAATTTTTCTAGGGCTTCTCCCGCAAACTAAATGTAAAGTGGAGAGAATGAACGGGGTTCGAGTTGTTTTAATTCACCCACCTCAAACACAGTTCAACCTAACTCCACCACAGTTAATAATCAATGGCTCGAGATCAGAAGGAAAAATTTCGAGGGCCAAGGATAAAGCTCCAAGATCAAAGCAAGTAACCACGGGCAGTTCATACTGGCCACATTCAATCCATATGAGCCAAATTCAATATAGGGTTAGAAACCCTAACTCACAGTCAAGATTGACGGCATCGAATGCATCAAGGATAGAGATCAACATTTGAGAATCACCACCAGTTTTCAAAGTAAACTCAACCTGAGTTATACAAGCCACCGAAAAACATACCGAGGGGTGAGTCATCATGGAGAGGGGACCAGCCCCACGTTTAAAATAAAATAATTCCATATTGACTTTCGACCATAGCCTATGTCCCAAATCATCAAAAGGGGGCCAAAAATTATACATGCTCACAATGATAACTAAGACCAAAAGTGGCAAACTATGATATTACATGTGTTATCAAAGGGTGGCCAAATTGCATTTTTTTGTATTTACCTTATATAAGGTCTAATACTATGTAATATGCCATCCAAGCCAATATTCAAAGAACACTTACCTTAATACTTGCAAAGTGACCTCGTACTCATCACATGATTAAGTGCAAAAGTGGTCCCCACTTCAAGGAGCTAGAGTTGGTTTGTAGAGTGTAACTCATGTGACCACTTAGAAAGAGATGTGAATGTCAAAGCATGTGCATATGGACAATGGTCCCCACATTGAAATAATATTTACACATTTCAATATTTTACAAATATTGAAAATTACTTTTGAAAGAATCACAGTGAAGATAATTGATTTGTTGCCTGCTTCACAAGAGGACATAATAGAGAAGATAGACATAGTTGCATGTTCATAAGGAGGAAGACTTGCATAACAAGCAATATTATTATTAGCAAACATATTTACCCTTGTTTTCACTAATAAATAGAACAGTCAACTTCCCTTTGACTATATTGTAAGTCAATGAGCTAATAATGCAAAAATTGGGACATCGGTGTAACTGAGACATGCTCTATTTCATTCCTTTGTCTAGTTATTAAATAAAGGATAAAAATAAGATGCGTGGGTGAACTACAAGCTCCTTTTAGGCTGAGTTTACCCACTTAGGAAAGGGATAAATCCCCTTTATTATTTTAGTTGTATACTGTGTGCCTTTGCAGAACACAAGGAGGACTTTTGGATATGAGGAAGTGTTGAAGCAATTTTTTCATTGTTTTACCTTCTTGAGAGGTGAAGTATTTTCTGCGTTCCCAATCATTGGAATTACTTTTTTATGTTTTTATTAGTCTTGTGAATGCAAATTCCCTGATTGCATCATCTTACACTGTTGCAAAAGTTGGGTAATTTTTGCATGATATTGATGTAAGCATGTTCATCTTAGCAGTATTGTTGTGATATTTTCATGGTCAATACCTCGAAGTGTTTTACCCGTAACATTCTAACTGTTGGTTTGTACATCAAGAATCCTTTCACATATTAATTTTGCAGGGATAGTCAGTCAAAGCCCTGAGGATTACAATTGTTTGGTGTATCACCTTAGTTTTAATTGCTTTACAGATCATTTTTTACCCTTAAGAACCTCAAAAATTAGTTCCGGATACATCAATAAGGACGATCGGCCTTGCAAGAAATACCGAAAGACTCACCTCAATCGGTGAGGTATAACCATTGGGAGGACCTGAGGTGTTTCCATTGTATCTAAAGGATGAAGAATGAGCCTCAATTTTGCAAGTCAATTAGAAAACACTACAGCCTAAATCTCTCTACAGAAGAAGATTCACTTTTGAGAGATGAAGAAGTTATATTACTATCCATATGATTCCTAAGTAAGAAATGTACTAAATGACAGAGGACTCATTTTAGTTAGGTGGTAATTAACATGGTCCTTTTAGCTTAGTCTGTCCTTTTTACACTATGAAATTTATCACCCTAGACACCAGCACCCAACCATTAACACCAGTGCTAGGTGCCTCCCAAAATCCCCTCTGGGATGTACCTAACCTATTTGTACTTTTTTCACATTTGTTTAGTCCTTTTTATCTATTTGATTCATCTTATTTTTTTGGTGTCTCAGCAACTTAATTCTTCTTAACATACAGTAAATTCAAGCATGAGGGTATCAATATAAATAATAAAGTTATGTGATCATAATAAAGGACCAAAAATTAAGCATTAGTAATGATGAACCACCTAAGGATTGCATCTAAAGGATACTATCAAGAAAGCATTTCAAACATCCATTATAGTATACATTCAAGGGAAATGGGACATGACATTCTTTTACATACACTCCATAGGAGGGGAAGTTCATTCTATTCCACGCACATGTTTATTATAGGATATTTACAGGGTGTATCTACTTTTCTCACTATCAAGAAGGTGACATAAGGAGGGAACAAGGAGTGAGAAGCTCTTGAGGGAAAATATCACACACACACACACACACACACACAGACACACACACACACACAGGGGACGACACACACACACACACATGACACACACACACCTATGAACTAAATTGGGTCTGGGAAATGTTAAGATGCAATGCTAAGTTGTACAGTCATTAATTGGCTTTGAAAGTAGAGGACAGTCGCTTGTTTTTTCCTCAAGTTTAATGGGCACCTATTTAATTTATTAGGATTTTTGGTATTCCTTTATTTTTATTGTGAAATGATGTTGAGAATGAAGTGATATGTGTTTTTTGTTATGATTTTGTTGTGAAGTGTGGCTATAATTTGATCATGAAATTATCATGCTACTAAGTATCACTTGTCTAGGAAGGGTTTTCTCATTTAGATGTTTTCTTGGGGTACCTGAAAATACCCTTTTTGAAACCTATACAAATTCTCCCTGCAAACTAAGTATGATTTGGGGGTATTATTTATAAATCTTGGAGGTCCCTTGATCCAGAATATTTAGCCTAATTTACATAGAGACAATCTAGCTTTATGTGTACTAAGATGGATTGTCAGGAATTTAGACCTTGGCTTTCCTAGATATTTTCCTGCTAAACCAGGCATCCTGCGAAATAGGCTACATTCATCTTTTCACTCACATTTCATGTAATAATGGAAACATACAACAGTTGGCATGTTATTTTTGAATTCTCCACTAATTACCGTTGACGTCATTTCCCCTATTCCCCTCTCTTTTGTATACAAGTTCCTCTATTACCCTCACTAAAATATGAAAAATATTTGGAAAACATTTTCACATATTGCATGCGAATCTTAGAATTTGTCTATTCATACTTTACAGATCCTCCTGGTGAGAACACATTGCTAATGCATACACCTTATGTGTTATCACCCTTGATCTGAGATCCCCATCACTCGAATTGTAAAACGAATTATACAAACTCCCCTAGGATCAATATGTGGGTCAGGGCTAACACTACCTTTAGCGGTCCATATCGGGTCTGCAGGTGCTTTCAATTCTTAAGTGACCAATCTTCTGAGTGAGTGTTACATTTGGTGTTTTTTCTTGACCCTAATAGTATAATCTGACAAATCCAAGATTTAATTATGATATTTGGCCATGCCCTATGCTCCCCTGACTGTACCTCAGGTCCTCTCACCCTGACCAAGGAAAAATTCAAAAACAACAGGGATATCTACCACACCCTTTTTTTTGGGTGCCTTCGTATTACTCTTTTGGGAAGGGTTGACTAGCGAGTGGAGGAAGACCCCACCCTTGGCTACTTAACAAGATTTCATGTGGGTCCAACTCCATTTCCATTTCTCCTTACACATCCATGATTTTTTCCACTTCACTAGGGGGGGGTGGGGGTAAATTTGAGAGCCAACAAAAATAAAAAAAAAGACTTGCAAATAAGAAGTAAGGGCCTAAGAATGGCTGAGGGAAAGAGATCCTGATGACAGTTGAACATGTACAAGACCTGAAGATGATGGTTACAAAAGAGGGTAGAAAACATGCAGTGATAAAAAAGGATTCAAATCTCCCAAATATGGTCACAAGATCTCTAAGAGGGTTTTCAATATGGCTGTAGCATCTGTAAGAGAGATCACAAAAGAAAGCAAGCTCGCAAGATCACTTGAAGACTTCAAAATTACATCCTTAGAAAAGGAGGGGGAAAAGCAAATTTATAGGGTCAACGACGACCTAGATGGTTCTCTGCCGACTGTAGGTAACCCTTGATTTAGGTAGTGGAATGACAGTGGATTGATGATGAACTTGAGATAATGAGCCCATAAGAGGCGAGATTATGGTTTTAGAAGGATAATGATGAATTAGGGCTGCATACGGAAGAAAAATGGGTAGGTGGAGGGTGAAAAACATTAAATAAAGGCCATGGAGAGGTAAAATCATTAAATGAGAGGATTTGGGGCTAATTAAGGGTGATTAGGAATGATTTAGGGAAGATTAATTAAATGGTGGGAATTAATGGTAAGTGGGATAAATTGAATTTAGGAGAGAATGGGAAATTCAAAAAGAAGTGAGGTATGTATGTAGGCAAGATGACAGAAAGTGAACGTGGGGTGAAGGGTAATGGTATCAAAATTTGGTGTCTACAATAGGTTTGGGATAATCGAGGATTATCTAGGATTGAAAAGTTTGATGTGAATGGTTTAACATGGTATTGATCGTTGAGATGTGGAGAGGGGTGGGTCGATGCCTTTGTAATATAGTCATGTTTAATGAAAGGGAGGACCAAAGGAAATAATATTTCCAATGTTAAGCTCATAGAGAGGCTAATTATTAGGTCTCCCATATGTTTTTAGTGTAGGAAATGGATTGAGAGCCAAGAATCGATACTCCCCCGAGTGAGAGACGTTGCATCATTTCTTCTAATGATTGATCATCAGGTAATTTGGATGTGGGGATGGAGGAACTCATGGAATCTTGATTTAAAGGAGTGGTATTTTATAAGGGAATTAAAATGCCATTTTCCCTATAGGTCATATGGCATGTTTTAAAGAGGTTAGGATCAGTAGGGACTATAAAGGTTTTAGCTTCATGTTCATATTTCAAGAACCAATGTAGAGTGGAGGGGACACAACACATGGTGTGAATCCAAGGGTGTCCTAATAGTATATTATATTAAATTTCTCCTTCAAAAAGGTAGAAGAGTTTCATGGAGGAATTTTACACCTATTTCATAGGTAGGATCACTGTGCCCAAGGTGGGGGTGATCACATCATTGAAAACAAGTAAGATGATAGGTTCATGTGCTATGATTTTTTCAAGTAGTTTAAGTTGTTAAGAGTGGGAAGAGATGATAATGATGTTGGCCCCATTGTTAATCATTAATCTTGTAATAAGGGTGTCATTAATTTGGGTAGTGAAAAATAGGGAGAGGTAATGGACCTCATGCTAACAAGATGGGATCTCGGAGTTATCAAATGCAATGGATGTAGAAATTTGTAGAGTGCTGACAAAGTTGATGAATGGATGAGGTTCATTTGATTATACTAAGATGGCTTGGAGAGATTCTATCAAAATTTTTTGATGTTGAGGGGAGTTTAGGATGAGTTTGTAGAGGGATATATTAATGGGTGCTTAGTGTAAATTTTAAGAACATCATTCTATATTGATGGTTTGGATTGAGTCTAAGGGGATGTGATGATGGAGAATTTGAATTTAGAATATGGTGGATTAATTGATTCAGTGGGAGCTACAAAGATGGAGACTTTAGGCCTATTTTGATTATGGGATTTTAAGTCTTGGGTGTGAGCTCTCTTGGGTATATAGATAACATCAATTTTGAAGAAAGGAGATTCATTGGAGGAGGCCACATGCTTACTTGATGGGGTATCATGTGGTGTTTTAAGATTTTAGAGCTCAATGGTTTTATGGGTATGGTTAACTTGGTATTTTGATTTTGTCATATTATGATTGATAGGTGGACCAGGGTGATATTTGTTTGTCAAAAGAACATATTTCTTAAAATACTTTGGATTATTACATGAAGGGATTTATAGTATTCAGTGTGATGTCCTAAACATCTATGATAAGTGGAAAGTACATCATACTTATACCAAGCAGGTTTTCATCCACAAGGATTGACAGGTTTGATCAAGGGTAGTGATATGGCTGATTATTGAAAAAGCTTTTCAAGAATGGTAGTATAGTATTCCGACAGAGCTTGTGGAGATGACAATGAGGTTATGGGGATTTCGGTTGCATTAGATGATTTAGGGGCACGAGAAATAGGAGGTATGTTTTGGGTAGTGATCTTAGGTATGGTTTAAAAAAATCGATTTGGATTTTATGATGGTGACTACAAGCTTTGATGATGGACGAGGTCCCAAAATAGAAGGTAGTGACATAACATCCTTATGTGCACTTATTTTGGATTTTTTTTGCAGGGTTATAACTTCTTTTGTGGGTGATTTGCTAATTTTTGTATATAAACTATCAAGATTTTTGATTTGGTGTTAGGGGAACTTATCCTTGGGAGGAATGCTTATGATTTCCATAATGGGATTTTTTCTTGAAAACCCCACGAGATAAGATCAATGTTATCTATGGGAGTGGTTATTGTGGTTGACTGAGACAATGTTTTATTTAGGACATCACTAGTAAGAAGGTCAAAGAAATCTATTTGTTCAACTGATATTTTTAGATACAAATACATATTCTTTAGAAGATGGGAGTTGATTAATAGTATGGATAATGTGAGCAGAAAAATTATGAGGTAATGTAACATTATTTTGGACTACATTATTGGCTTTAGGATGGTTTGGAAAAGGTTATTTGAATACATCTAAGGCTTGATTAAGGGGTGTATTTACACTTTCTAGCTGCAAGTCACCGTGGTTGATAAGTTTTTGAATGACATTTTTAAAGGAGTGGCACATGTCTATGTCATGTCCACAAACTTGGTGGTATTTACAATAATGTTCTTCCATGTACCAAGATGTCATAGGAAAAGATTCGTCAATAGTTTAGATAAAAGGAAGGTTCATTAAATGGGAAACCATAAGCTTATCAAAGATAGATCATAAGAATCCCTAAGAGATGTGTAGTCCAGAGGAGGTTGGGATCACTCGGGGTCTGAATGGTTCTTTGATACATTTTTCAAGAAAACATTAGCCAAGCCTTTAGACTTGTCATTATTGGAAAAATTATTAGAAGAGTTATGTTTAGGATTTTTTAGATCATAGTTTAACATTAAAATTTTCAAGGGCTCAGAGTTCCAATTTCCGGACCATGGTAAAGGCTTTGTTGAATGTTTGAAAGGAATTTATTTGGAGAGTGGAAGATATGTGTTTGGTGCATGATCAAGAAATACTTTAATTAATTTAGTCTGTGGCATAGAAAAATTTAATTGATTGATGATCCCTTATTAGAGTATGTATTTACCTTAGCTCATGATTCCTACTAGTAGGTGCTCTGACACCATGTTCATGGGAACATATTCCTTCTTATTCTTCTTCTTCTTTTCTTCTAGCAGGATTCTTTCCTTCTTTTGGTTCACGATTTTTTCATGGATATATTGTACATGAGTACCACATTAGACCTAGTTACCGGGACTCATACTGTGGACATGTCACTTCTATTTTTGGCCCCTAGCTTCACTTGAGGGGGGGTGTTAGAGTAACTATTTACCTTAGCTCATGTTCACTTAGGTACTTTATTTACCTTTATTGTATTTATCCCCCCCCACTTATGTGTGCGGATATTTCCTTTTATTTATTTAGATATTAGGGGGATATTATCTAGTTGTTAGGTATAGTTCTTCCCTTGATCTATGGTATTGAATATATCTTTGATGTCTAGTTCTCTCCTAAATATATGGACTTAACTAGTTCTTTCCATGATTTATGGCTTGATCTACGACCTTGACTGGTTCTTAGATTATTATTCCTTGCCTATATAAGAAAGACCCATTCTCATTGTATTTCATTGAGTTCCATAGTAATATATGATATTGCTGCTCATTTTTTTGCAAAGATTTATGTAAAGTTATTCTAGTGAATTAATTTCATCTTATTGATCGTGGTGTTTGATTATCATCTATGTTCTTGACTTGGTACGATCTAGTTATTGTTCCTTTTATGGTATCAGAGTAGGAGATTGCTATTGACATCGATATGTAAGTTGTATTTTGTAAATAAATTCTTTATATATTCATATATTTGGTATTTTCTCATATTTTTTGCTGCGTAGTGAAGGCAAGAGTATTTTATTCTATTTTAGTGGTACCTAAGATAAATAGTAGAGCATAATATTGAAATCTTGTAACTTTTGATTGGTAACTCGGTTTTGAGTGTCATTTTTTGTAAAAGTACTTATTTTTCTGTACTCTTTCCATTGGAAATATTTATTTTGAGAAAAAAGTGCCATATTGTAACACACATAATTATAAAGTTCCAAAATCTAAGGGGGCTCTTGTTGCATTGTTTTGGGGATCTTGTTGCATTACTTTGTTTCTTGCATTTATTTTTGGTGATTTTTTGAGGATGGCATCTACTTCTGCATTAGATCATTTTGAGCCATTAACAACACATAATTACCACACATGGAAACCAAGAATGAAAAAAATAATTAAATGCGAAAAGGATTATGGGCTTTAATTTCTAAAGAACAACTAGTTTTCACTAGAGAATACTGAGACATTTTCAGTACCAGTGTAAATTTGATGAGTTTATGGGTTTGATAGGAAATTACGTAAGTGACAGTCTTTTGTTTCATTTGGAAAAAGTGTGACTTTCCTTTCAAAATATTGGGAGAAATTAGAGGATTTATCTGGTAAGTTTGATCATATGAGAGCCATGCAACTTGACATTGAGATCACCTCTCTTAATCCTACAGATATTTTTCAACTATTATAGACTATCTTACCAAGTTCAAGCATTTGTTGACACAGTTGAAGGGGAGTGGAAGAGACAAGAAAGATGAAGAGTGTGTTTACTTGATTCTATCAAAGTTTAGAGGACCATTCCAATTTTTTTCTTCTACCTTTTTGTCCTACATGGATGCCTTATGTGACACATTCAAAATGCCTAAATTAGATTTTTTTGTGAAAGACTTACTAGGGAAGAATCCAAATTATCTCACCTTGAGTCTTCCACCTCTCAAAAGGCATTAGTTACATCTAATCCTAAGGGCAAGGGAAAACCAAATAGTAAAACCAAATCCACACCTTCTCCATCTTGAAATGCTCATAAACCCAAAGAAAAAGACTCAAAACCCAAGGAGTCTTCTAAATCCAATAATAAGTCTAGCCGTTCATGCTATTTTTATGGGGGTAGTAATCGTGAAGAACATAGGTGTTATAAGAGAATGCAAGCCTTAGAGGATGCAGTCAAGAAACAAAAAATTTCTAGCTCCACTCCAACTCCTTCTAATCAACATGGAAAAGAACTTAATGTTGTTGGGAGATCTTAGTCACCACTTACAGACAATTGAGTTATAGATTCTGGTGCTTCTCATCACATGACTTCTTCCAAGGAGTCTTTTGTTTCTCTAGGTTTGAGTTATACTTCAAAAATTGAGGTTGGAGATTCTTCATTTCTTTCTATTAAAGAAAAAGGTGATATACAACTTGATGGTGGAAGTATCCAAGATGTACTATATGTTCCTAACATCACTACAATTTTTCTTTCTGTATATCAAATTTGTCATTCTGGTCAAGGAAAAACAATGACTTTTACACCACATGGAGTAGAAGTACAAACTTTGTTGGAGCCCCATTCACTGGTTGCTCAGGGTATTGTTGATCATTGTTCTAGACTATATCACTTTGAGGGTTTTGATGACACTTCTTCGATAGGGAAAGGGTTGGTTTCTCATGTAGATTCAGAGAGTAAGCTTTGACATGAAAGATTTGGACATCTAAATTACAGATATTTGAAGGAGTTAAGCACTCCTAATATGGTATATGGTCTTCCTAGAGTTTTTTGTCTTGAGGGAGTTTACTCTGGCTGTTCATTAGGGAAAAAACACCAAGATCAATTTCCTAAGAATTTGTCTAAGAGAGATTCTTCACCACTTGAGCTTGTGCATAGTGACTTGATGGTTTTTCCAACCCCCTCTTTCAATGGAGCTAAGTATGCACTTACCTTTATTGATAATTTATCAATGCGTACTTGGGTTTATTTTCTCAAGTAAAAAAGTGACGTTTTCTCACACTTCAAATTATTCAAGGCTTTGGTCGAGAAACAATCTTCTAGTTGTATAAAGAACCTTTGTACTGATAATGGGGTGGAGTACTTCAGCAATGTGTTTTTTGACTTTTTGGAAACTCAAGGCATTATTCACCAGCATTATATTCCTCATACTCAACAACATAATGGCTAACTGTATGATGCATTCTAGAAATTTACCTCCTATCTACTGGGTAGAAGTAGTTTATTGTGCTAGCTACATTTAGAATCCCACACCACAGAGAAATTATGCATTTGACTCCAAAGGAAGCTTGGTCCAACACTAAACCAGATGTCTCATTTTTTTGAGTCTTTGGGAGCATTTCTTGGGACTTTGTGCCAAAGAAGAAAATGAAAGCTTTGAATAAGAAGAGTAAACCCTTGATATTTATAGGGTATTGTGAGGACATGAGAGCTTATCATCTTTTATATCTTGATACACATGACGTTATTTTTCGAACACATGTTCACTTTGATGAGCACTTCACTCCTCATGATTCTTCATCTTCTTCCATGCCTCCTTATTATTCATCTCATCTTGAGGATCCTTTCTTTGAGAAGATTGATGAGGAGGTTATAGATACCATTGAGGATCCTATTCCCATTGATGTTATCACTATTCCTAAGTAGGCTCATACTACAATTTCTTAGGTCACACCTTTCATACAGGATCTTCCACCCAATAGGCATCATCAAACACATTCTATAGGTTCTGGACTTTTGTGTTAGGTAGTTTATGAGGATCCACAATATTTTTCAAAGGCTCATGGGATACATGATTAGGATGATGCGATGAAAGCTGAGTATTCTTCTTTGATGAAGAATCATACTTGGGATTTTACATCTCTTCCTAAAGGAAGAAAGATGGTTAGGTGTAAGTAGGTACACCAAACCAAATATGCAGCTGATAGGTCCATTGATAAGTATAAGGCTCGTCTTGTTGTAAAGGGTTTTTCACAAGTTGAAGGTATTTATTACTCTGATAATTTTACACCTGTTTCCAAGATGGATTATTTACGCCTTGTACTTGCTATTGCTACATCACAGGGGTGGCCCATATACCAGATGGATGTGAAGAGTGCCTTCTTACATGGAGGTCTACAAGAGGAAACATACATGGAGCAACTAACTAGATTTGTTCAGGATTCTTCTCTTGTTTGTAGGCTTTGAATGTCTCTCTATGGTCTCAAACAAGCCCCTCAGGCTTGGTATGAGAAGATGGATTATTTTCTTCTATCTACTAGTTTTGTTCATTTCCACTCTGATCATATAGTGTATATCCAACATGTTGGTGAGGATATTGTGATACTTATCTTGTATGTTGATGATCGATTACTTATTGGAAGCTCTTCTTCCCACATTAAGAGTATTCAGAGGGCTCTTTTTACACATTTTGACATGACAAATCTTGGGCTATTACATTATTTCCTTGGTTTTTAGATTTATCAGACAGATTCAGGGATTCATTTGAGTTAACAAAAGTACAACCATGATCTTCTTAGGCACTTTGATATGGCTGATTGCAATTCAAGTCCATCTTATTTTCATTCTGTAGTTACTCTTACTTCCACATGTACCACACCATTTTGTGATCCTATGTTGTATAGGCACTTGTTTGGGATTCTCATGTACTTGACCCAACTCACCCTGATATTTAATTTGTAGTAGGGCTTGAATCTCAGTTTGCACATTCTCCTCATAGTAACCACCAACAGGCTGCTAAAAGGATTTTGTGATATTTACAGGGCACTTCCCACTTTGGCCTACACTACACTATGGGTTCTACTTAGTTGGTTGGGTATACAGATTCAGATTGGGTAGGTTCTATTGATGATAGACATTCCACTTCTGCCTATCTTTTCTATCTAGGTTCTTCTCTAGTTTCTTGGGCATGCAAAAATCAATAGGCTATTGCACTTTCATCTTCAGAGAAAAAGTACAGGGCAATAGTTACATCAAGTCAGTAGATTCTTTGGCTTTGCCAATTATTGATAGAGTTTGGATTCCCATAGGATTCACCAACTGTACTTTGGTGTGATAACCAAAGTGTAATTCACATTTCTTGTAACCCAGCTGAGCACCAATGGACCAAACATATTGAGATACACATCCACTTTATTTGTTAACACATTCAGGATGGAGTTCTTTTCTTGGAGTACATTCCAACTCAGCAGTAGGTTGCATACATCTTTACGAAGCCTTTTGCATCACCTCACTATCTTGAGTTGCGTGGAATGCTTGGGGTTTCAGAAGTTGTTCTTGGGGGGTGTTCGTGAGAACATATTCCTTATTATTCTTATTTCTCTTTCCTTCTAGTAGGATTCTTTCCTTCTTTTGGTTCAAGATTTCTTCATGGATATATTGTACATGAGTACCTCATCAGGCCTAGTTGTTGGGACTTATACTGTGGACATGCCACTTCTATTTTGGCCCCTAGCTTCACTTGAGGGGGGGTGTTAGAGTAGGTATTTACCTTATCTCATGTTCACCTAGGTACATTATTTAACTTTATTATATTTATCCTAGCCCACTTATGTGTGTGGATATTTCCTTTTATTTATTTATATATTATGGGGATATTATCTAGTTTTTAGGTATAGTTCTTTCCTTGATCTATGGTATTGAATAGATCCTCAATGTATAGTTATCTCCCAAATATATGGACTTAACTAGTTCTTTAATGACTAGTTCTTTCTATGATTTATGGCTTGATCTACGACCTTGACTAGTTCTTAGATTATTATTCCTTTCCTATATAAGCAATGCCCATTCTCATTGTATTTCATTAAGTTCCATAATAATATATGATATTGTTGCTCATTTATTTGCAAAGGTTTATGTAAATTTATTCTGGTGAATTACTTTCATCTTATTGATCATGGTGTTTGATTAGCATCCATGTTTTTGGCTTGGTATGATCTGGTTATCATTCCTTTTATTCCTTTCCATCTAGTGACGAAGTCAATGATAAATTCATCCTCGAATTGTTTGATAGAATATAGATCAGTGATGGAAATTTTATATGTAATGTTGATACAGAAGTGTTCTAGGAACAGTTGGGCCAATTACATGAATGTGTATAAGGAATATTAGGGGATGTTGTTATACCACTTAAGAGCGAGCCCAAATAACCCTGTCAGGAATGTCCTTAGCATAAGGTCTTAATCATGGGATATAAGGTAAAAATAATTTTGGAAGGCCCTGAGATGTTGTTGTGAATCTTCCTTGTTGTAGAATTTGGTGAATTTTGAAATGTTCCCAATGTGGAGGGTATGGTTTGAAGGGAACTGTTGAATTGATGGGTTCTTTACAAATTTATTTCATAAGAGAATACATTTTTGGGTCCCATGGTAGTGGCTTTTAGGATTATGATTCTTCATATCAAGGCTTACATGGGATCATTCTAATGGGGTTAGATATTTTTTATGGAAGGATTATTCTTCCCATAGATAAAGGGATTTGATTGGTATTGTTAATATGGTAAAGGGGGATTTTGAAAAGGGGAAGGTTTCCTGGTCCACTATAAGCTGGCTGGAAACCTAACGGTTATGATAAAGAGTAGATATATTGGTAAGTTTGGGGGACAAAAGTGTTGAGGAAGGGTTTGAAGGGCTATGGATTTTGTTTAAGGAGGAATGTGATCATATTATGGACACTAGTTGTGGGATTGGTTGGGAGAGGGGGATGAATGCTAGTGATAACACTCATATTGATAGGTGGTAAAGATGTAGGGATGGATACAACTAGGTTTTGGATTACGGATGATGAATGTTGGGAGTTCATGAGCTGGGATGTGATCAAGGAGATCATATGCGAATGTTGTGCACTAGAGGATCCTATCAAGAGGGATAAGTGGAATCATGTGGCTAACTATGGGTGACGGGGAAGTAGTATGTGCGGCGTGCACTATGAGAGGTAGCTGAAGAGGTAGATGTTAGGGATCCTTTGGCTGACCATCTTTTGTGATGAGATGGTATAAAGGTAAAATTTGAATAAAGTATTTTATGATATAGGTTTAGATTTTTCTATAGGACTAGGGCCAAGATAAGAGCAACATCTTTTGATAACTGGCTAGTAGGTGGGGTCAACAATCCAGGTGGGGTTATAAGTAACAAAATTAATGTTTGGTTAGGGTTCTTATGTTGTGATGGGGAATACAGATAGCCCTTGAAGTAGAATAACTGCTAAGGGCGATATGGTTGGTGTCTAGGAGTTATTCAAAGGTAGGCTCCCCACTAGCAAAGAACTGTGGGAGTGGTGGTTTGGGAGTTTTTGACATGTGTCTGATCTATCATTGGGAGAGCGTGGTAGTTCTTGGGTTGTATCCATGTATTTTTGTAGTGGGTTTGACATATATATATATAATATTTTGGGTTTGAGATTGTTGTTCAAGTTAAAACTATGAGAAAGAAAATAAAGAATAAATGAAATATAGTTGTTTAATGCAAATCACACAATCATCAAGAAATTTTGATTATCTTAATTAGATTTAGAAATGTGTGAAAAGAAAAATTGGTTTGTAGAAGGTACTAAGAATCAGGCATACTAAGGTAGTTTCAAGTGTGTTTAGGTTGGATTCCTCAAGATACCTGAAGGTACGTGAGGCCAATATCTGTGTTGGTGTCAGTACAAAGCATGATATTGGGGCCTACCCCTCACTTCAAGGTACCCAACGATAAGGGTATTTGGTGCTTAACCAATATACCACCCACTAATTATTTATACTTGGTCTAGAACTTTGAGCCAAAACTTCCCCCTTGGTGATGAAATCCAAGTAGGTGGACCTAAGAGGGAATGTTTAATATGTAAGTTTAATTATAAGTGGTTTGGTAGTGTAATGGGGGAAAATGATGAACATATATTATAACCCTAACTTAGACTAGATGATTAAGTAGAGATGAAAATGCAAGTTTGTTTTAAGTTCCAAAAAGAAAATTTTTTTTGATGAGGACAACACATAAAATGCAAGGCTAAAGAAAAAATGAAAGGAGAGTGGAAACAAGGGAAAAGAGAAATACCTCTATTCGCCAAATTCTCTTTTTTGTTTTACACTCTCTAGGAAGTCACTAGAGAACTTGAGATGAAAATTTAGTCAACTTGCAAGAAGTAAACAAGAAATGGATTCTACTATAGAAATTTAGATTTTAATAAAAAAGGACTAGGTTACCACCAGGTGTGCCAGATGTTTTAGTATATTTTAGGATTCAATTTTACTTTATGAAATAAATCACTAAAACTTATAAATGGTAGGGTTTAATGAAACCTGCATGGATGATGAATGATGAAAGGATCCAAAATCACAGTAGGCACATGAAACTCCTCTTCTCAAAGAACTGGAAACCTACACAAACGTAGATAACTTGACAAAAGATATATTAGATAATTATGAGGTGAGTTGCTTGGCAACATGATCAATTCCAAGAACCAAAGGAATTCCTTTAACGGATGTCAACTCTATTTTAGACAAATATAAGCCAAGAATCAATGATAAGATTACAACTTTTTGATAATATAAAGTGATGTGGATAAAAAACTATGGATATGACAATGTTAGAATGTTAGGATTCAATTAACGTCCTCAATGATAGGCTGAGGTGGATTGAAAATGTTGTTTTATCACTAGAGATTGGCCTCATCATTTTGTTCAAGGAGAAGATCCAACTATCTCAGGAATATCTTCTAGATTAGGCATAATGACGATGACACATATGCTCAACTCGTGGTTGATATCGGATTGTTCCCACATGAATGGTTGATGAACTATGGGGAGATTGTAAATGTTAGTGGGATCATAAATTACTCTTTGGAATGGTCATCTAATATAAACCCAAGCTTACAAATAGGAGAACATTAGCCATGACTTTCAAATATTAGGAAAATATATAAGAATGTATTAAAAGTGCAAAGTTGGGTATTTGACATGGATCGACTTTCAATGGGAAAATCAATGTTGATCCTGCATGATCGGTGTCGATCATTGTATATAAAATTACAAATTTTTAATAGAGTGGATTTTCAGAGAGAATGATTAGATGGGGGTGCTTTGGGGTTTTTGATAGTTGGGTATGGTGAATAGATGCTATGATTTAAGTTTGGAAACAATGACTTTACATATTAAAATGAAATGGTATACCTTTATTGGTAGAGGTGACTTGAATGGAAAACAGTGGACTAATAATCTTCTCTAGAGGGAGGTTAGTACACATAAGGTGATATCTTTTCATGCCAACAAATTGTTTTTACACTCAACACTCTAGTTGTTTGTTTAGACGACCCTGTCACATTTGATTTTTTTCAGATCCTTAGGCAATGGCATGTGTCAATTTTTATAGGATCGATTCCATTTTAACCGAATTACACCGATCTGCACCGATTGGTCGCCAATTTAGGGATTGACGCATCGATTCATCTACCTTTTTCAAGGAGAATGGTTAAATTTGGTTCTAACCATCTATTTTTTCAATTTTTGTGGGTTTTGAATGTTTTAGGCTCATGGGGAGTTTGTTAGGGGGTTAGGGTTATTTAGGTTGTTTTTTGCTTTTTTATTTATTTTTGTTTATTTTGTGGTTATGGGTGGTCGGGTGGTAAAATGGTGAATATAGGTCGGTAAATGGATAAAGTGACTATATGGGATCTAACAAGGGCACTCCATTGACCTTATGGAAAAATCTTGTAGATACCTACTGTTAGTGCAAAATCACAGCACCCCTGGACGCACATCAGGCTTCTAGGTTGATGTTCAGGCATCCAGTGTGATTGCACAACATGGAAACCTCTCTCCAAGCGTGGGACTTGTGAAACCGAGAGAGGAATCTCCAGAGAAGGCTGGTTCCTGCTCCTAAACTACCTGCCACAAGCTATTCCAGTGCAGGCAAGCTAATCTAATCCTAATCTAACCATGCCAAGGAGACAGAGAGAGAGAGAGAAGGAAAAACAGCAAAAGCCTACACTAAAACGGTGATACACCAGAGAAGGAGGATGTTGAACATCTATCAAAACTGCCATGGGACAAAGAGAGGTGAGCAATGGGAAGGATGGACAGATGCATCACAGGCCCAAGGATAGATTTCACACAGAAAATGTCCCAAAACTCCATGAACACAGCTCCAAACCTGCAATGAACATTTAGACATGCACAAATACCTGCAAATGAAGAGAGGCAAGGAGAGAACAAGCAAAAACGAGAGAGGATGGACAGATGCATCACAGAACACGTTTTGTTGCTCCAGAAGTTTGCACAGAACATCATTCCATTAGTAAAAGGCAAAAAATGCCATTACAGAGCAGGGAGGAGGCTCGAACTCCATTTTCAACCCTAGAGAAGAAAAGAAGGGAGGGCCGAGCCGAAAGAATGAACAACTTCTTTTTTTTTAAAATGAGCCAAATCTGGCTTTTACATTGCATGGGTCGAGCCCAGGGGACAGAAAACGTGGGAAAACGTGCAAGCCCATTCCTCATTGACTGCAGATGCATTAAATCAGCATGGAGGATCTTACCAACCCATACCCTGTCACTTTGAGTGATTTTGGAGGAGAATGCGACCCATTTGTATTAATTTGGCCGCTAAAATGTCACTTCTGGCCGTGCAGAAGAAGAATGCGACCCATTAGCATTAAAACGGGTTGTTGAAAGGTCGCTTCTGGCCATTACCACACGTCAGAGCCGTTTCTCAATTTTCTCTCTTCAGACTACACCAAAACTCGAGATTGATCCCAGAATCATGTAGAGCATCTCAACAGCTTTCCGTTGATATAAAGAACGTGGAAATCCGAGCTCTGGATCAAAAGATATGGCGATCTGAAGATTTAGGGCACGGAACAGATCAAAACGAATTTTGAAATGTTTTCCCGCGCTTCGCCATCTGGACGACACGTGGCACGTGCTGATTGGACGAGCAATTCTCTCTCCTCGTCTTTCGCGGGCTTTCCTTTTGAAATTTCCTTGTGGGCCCCTTAAGCTTGGACACGTGGCGCCATTTCATTGGTTCGGTTCAGCGCTCGATAACTCGCCCCTTTGACCTTTTGACTTTTTCTCCTGTGAGGACACGTGGCAGTTTCTGATTGGTCCTCGGCTCCTTCGGCTCCTTCGCGTACTTCACCTCCATTTGTCCCAGATGTCCCATTTGATTTTGGGCCCTTTGTGCTCATTTCGGCCGGTTCGGGCATTTCGCGTCCATTTGTCCCAGATGTCCCATTTGATTTTGGACCCTCTGGACTCATTTCGGCCGATTCGGCCGGTTCGGGCATTTTTGGCCCGCTTGTCCCACTTTGCTTCGGACTGACTTGACTCTTTTCGGCCGGTTCGACCGGTTCGCGCCTTTTTGGTCCCGATTGTCCCGCCTTTTTGCCCGATTGTCCCATTTCCCTCTCAGCAGTTACCCAATTTTTTCTCGTTCGAACCGGCATTTCGCGCCCGCCGCGTACTTTTGTCCCAGATGTCCCTGTTGCTTTGCGGGCTGTTTGTGCTTACTTCGGCCGAGCCGGCCGGTTCGGGCCTTTTTGTCCCAAATGTCCCGACTGCCCCTAGGACTAGGACTTAGTCATTTTTATGATTTTTTCCTGGATCAACCTACTTGCCTTCTGCAACCTTTTTTCGCATTTTCTCAGAGCTTGCTCTTTTCCTCTCAGACAGGGAACTTAGAAAATATTTGAGGGGACTCTAGCAACATGATTTTTGGCCCCGAATCAATCAATTTTCCTAGGACTTGAATATTCTGATGCATGTTATCAAAATTACCCAGGGGGGGTGAAATTTTGACAACAGTTTGGCGACTCAGCGGGGTCATCTGCCTGCTAGATGAATGATCAGTAGCCTGAAGCATCCATTGGGCATGGAGTCATGAGTTGCAACCTGCAACTGATCTGAACTTTGAAAACCTCCCTCTGAGCCACTTGGAAACCCATTGAACCTGGAGTGTCTTCACCAAGATGCCACTGAAATGAACTGTGCAAGAGCAAAACCAGCAACACCAAAACTATGTACAAAACTGAAAATCATACATGCCCCAAATGGAACATGCAGAGTGTGCACAAGCACTTCTTCTACTGAAAGCAAACCTAGCTACTCTACTCTAACTGGAAGCAAAGGCAAGCTAAACAAACCCTGCAACTGGTTGTGAGAAATAGCTTCCTTTCTTCAAAATTGGCAGCCATGCAATTGATTTGGCACTGATCATGGCTGTTTGGATGGATGGAAAATCAACAAGAAGCTGGTCTTCTATCCAAATCATCAAGGTATCAACTGAAAAATCCAATACCTCTTTTAGTTGCTCTGCATTTGGATTGGAGAGGTATGGCAGCTGATCCTTGGTACTTTGTAGCTCATCCTCATGCTCAGAAGCAAGCATGACTGGTTGTGGCTTCTCCTTTGGCTCCAATGAAGCCAAATACCTGATTGGGCAAGGTCTGATCCGTTTGATATGCCCATTGCTGTGATTTTCAACTCCAAGAATGGAGTCTTCTTGTAGACCCTCTTGAATGGATGATGTGGAAGAAATGGTGAAATTCTTCTGTCCTTTCTCTTCCTCCAATGAAGAACATGGAAGATTTAAATCTTCCAATTTTGATTCCAAAGGGCTGCTATAAGATGCAGGCTGCTGCAAATGAATGCTCTCCTTCATGACAGCAGGCTCTGGTGTTTGGAATGTGGATGATGAAAGAGAGAATGGTGAAAACTCAACCGGCTCTTCTCCATCAAAACAGTCCTCCAAATCTGACAGGTAAACTACCTCATTGTTGTCCCGCTGTTCGTTTTCAACTTCCTCCATGGTGTCCTCTTGATCTGCAACTTGACCACCATGGTTTCCTTCACTCTCCAATATTGAGTTTGAGAGATCAAACTCCTTTTCAGTAATAGAACTTGAGAGAGGTGAAGTGGAAAGAAGAACTGAAGGTTCTCCTGTAGCCTGCTTTGTGCTCAAAGCCCTTGGATCTGCACTTTTCTCCTCCACAGCTAGATGTGCTCCTCTTCTTTTGGATTTGGAGCAGCTTCTCCTTCCTCCAATGTTTGAAGAGCAATCTTGCTCTTGATTGAACTCCTCCTCCAGCATGAAGTTTGTCAAGTCAAACTCTTCAATTTGTTGCTCTAGAGGACAAGTTGGGACTGCAAGATCTTCTTCTCCAACAAAATCAGTCCTCACCACCATTTGTTCAACCTTAGCCTCTTCTGTAGGCTTAACCATCAAGGGGATCTTTGTCATCCCAAATTTGGTAGCCCAAACCTTCAAGTCATCTGTCATTTCTTTTCTTTTTGGCTCCTCTTCTTGCTGTCCTTGATGACTGATTTTTTCAATTCCTTCTTCCCCATATGAAATTGGGAATGCAAGAGGAGGAATGGGTTGAAACTCAACCGATTTTACACTTTTTTGTGGTGGTGGAGGCAGTGAAACCTCTTGTTTCTTTGGAGGAGGGGGTATTTCTGTTAGCTCTTGTGGAGGGGATGACTGTTTGGAAGGGAAAAGGAAAGAAGAATCGAGATGAGGTGGAAGACTGGGGGGTGGAGAAATGGATTCAACACTTGGGACAGCAGATGGAGGGTTTGAAACTTGACACTGCTGAAATGAAACAGATTGGGAAAGAGGAAAAGGAAAGGCATGAGATGGTGTGCTTACCCGTTGACAAGGTTGCTGAATACTTCTCTCATACACCTCTATTTCTTCAATCCACTTTGCAAGCAAAGGCAGCGTTGCAATCATGAAGTCAAGCTTCTCCTGAGGGCTGTAATGCCTTGGAAAAGGTCCCACCCATGGACAGGGTGCTCCATAACCGATTCCAAAAGCTTTCATCTGTGCCTGAGCCCTGGACTGCACTATGTTTACCTCCATCTTTTGGATTTTCTCCAACAGACCAGCATCTTGCATCTGATTGTCTTCATTATATGCATACTCTTGCTCTTGGAAAGCTCCATAGCCAAACTGACTTTGGCACTGCTGTTCATATGAATATGCATGCTGATCTGGAGGATTTGTAAAACCTGTTGGAGGTGGAATATACTGCTGTTGTTGATATGAAATCCATGATGGAAATGAAGTCATGATTGCACAACTTCAAAGAATGAGGAAGAATGAAAGAGATGGAAAGAAGGATGAATGGAAAATGAATGAAAATGAATGGAAAGGAAGGTCTGCAACTTCAGAGATGGTTGTTGACCAGATGGAGTCGCCAGATGTGTTTGCAAGTGCCTCCAAAGGCTGAAATCTTCACAGGAACACATCAACCTGCAAAAGATGAAGTGAAAGACCTCTAAGGTCCCACCGGGCGTGCCAAAACTGTTAGTGCAAAATCACAGCACCCCTGGACGCACATCAGGCTTCTAGGTTGATGTTCAGGCATCCAGTGTGATTGCACAACATGGAAACCTCTCTCCAAGCGTGGGACTTGTGAAACCGAGAGAGGAATCTCCAGAGAAGGCTGGTTCCTGCTCCTAAACTACCTGCCACAAGCTATTCCAGTGCAGGCAAGCTAATCTAATCCTAATCTAACCATGCCAAGGAGACAGAGAGAGAGAGAGAAGAGAAGGGAAAAACAGCAAAAGCCTACACTAAAACGGTGATACACCAGAGAAGGAGGATGTTGAACATCTATCAAAACTGCCATGGGACAAAGAGAGGTGAGCAATGGGAAGGATGGACAGATGCATCACAGGCCCAAGGATAGATTTCACACAGAAAATGTCCCAAAACTCCATGAACACAGCTCCAAACCTGCAATGAACATTTAGACATGCACAGATACCTGCAAATGAAGAGAGGCAAGGAGAGAACAAGCAAAAACGAGAGAGGATGGACAGATGCATCACAGAACACGTTTTGTTGCTCCAGAAGTTTGCACAGAACATCATTCCATTAGTAAAAGGCAAAAAACGCCATTACAGAGCAAGGGAGGAGGCTCGAACTCCATTTTCAACCCTAGAGAAGAAAAGAAGGGAGGGCAGAGCCGAAAGAATGAACAACTTCTTTTTTTTTTTTAAAAAAATGAGCCAAATCTGGCTTTTACATTGCATGGGTCGAGCCCAGGGGACAGAAAACGTGGGAAAACGTGCAAGCCCATTCCTCATTGACTGCAGATGCATTAAATCAGCATGGAGGATCTTACCAACCCATACCCTGTCACTTTGAGTGATTTTGGAGGAGAATGCGACCCATTTGTATTAATTTGGCCGCTAAAATGTCACTTCTGGCCGTGCAGAAGAAGAATGCGACCCATTAGCATTAAAACGGGTTGTTGAAAGGTCGCTTCTGGCCATTACCACACGTCAGAGCCGTTTCTCGATTTTCTCTCTTCAGACTGCACCAAAACTCGAGATTGATCCCAGAATCATGTAGAGCATCTCAACAGCTTTCCGTTGATATAAAGAACGTGGAAATCCGAGCTCTGGATCAAAAGATATGGCGATCTGAAGATTTAGGGCACGGAACAGACCAAAACAGATTTTGAAATATTTTCCCGCTCTTCGCCACCTGGACGACACGTGGCACGCTGCTGATTGGACGAGCAATTCTCTCTCCTCTACCTTTCGCGGGCTTTCCTTTTGAAATTTCCTTGTGGGCCCCTTAAACTTGGACACGTGGCGCCATTTCATTGGTTCGGTTCAGCGCTCGAAACTCGCCCCTTTGACCTTTTGACTTTTTCTCCTGTGAGGACACGTGGCAGTTTCTGATTGGTCCTCGGCTCCTTCGGCTCCTTCGCGTACTTCGCCTCCATTTTTCCCGGATGTCCCATTTGATTTTCTTTGTGCCATTTCGGCCGGTTCGGGATTTCGCGTCCATTTGGATGTCCCATTTGATTTTGGTGCTCATTTCGGCCGGTTCGGGTTCGGGCATTTTTGGCCCGCTTGTCCCATTTGCTTCGGACCTTGACTCTTTTCGGCCGGTTCGGCCGGTTCGCGCCTTTTTGGCCCGATTGTCCCATTTGATTTTGGACTGTCTGGACTCTTTTCGGCCGGTTCGGCCGGTTCGCGCCTTTTTGGCCCGATTGTCCCATTTGCGTCCCTCTCAGCAGTTAGCCAATTTTTTCTCGGTCGAACCGGCATTTCGCGCCCGCCGCGTACTTTTGTCCCAGATGTCCCTGTTGCTTTGCGGGCTGTTTGTGCTTACTTCGGCCGAGCCGGCCGGTTCGGGCCTTTTTGTCCCAAATGTCCCGACTGCCCCTAGGACTAGGACTTAGTCATTTTTATGATTTTTTCCTGGATCAACCTACTTGCCTTCTGCAACCTTTTTTCACATTTTCTCAGAGCTTGCTCTTTTCCTCTCAGACAGGGAACTTAGAAAATATTTGAGGGGACTCTAGCAACATGATTTTTGGCCCCGAATCAATCAATTTTCCTGGGACTTGAATATTCTGATGCATGTTATCAAAATTACCC
>JAHRHJ020000901.1:0-42415 GCA_019776745.2 Taxus chinensis
TAGAAAAGGCAATGACGGCTCATTGCCTCCACTCCTATAGTAATGGGTGTTATAATTTGGATAGTGCTAGTTGGCTTCCATGTTAGGTCATATGCAAGTGATGGTAATGTAATGCGGTTCCCAAGTTAGGTCATTTGGGAGCAATAGTAACTGTGATTATTATATTGATTGATTAATATGAGTGATAGTAGTTGATTGAATAATATAAATTAGAATATTAATCACGTAGAGGTTTTATTTTTCCCCATATTAAGTCATTTAGGGAGGGGATAGATTTGAAAAAACAACAAGCATTGACTATCGTCTAGAATAATTATACTTGTGTTTCAATGAGATCAAAGAAAACTGTGATAATAGTGTATTAGGAATGTCAATTGATTGTGGTGTATCCTGATAGGGATTTTAAGATGATCCCAATTGTATTTCCCCCTTTCGGCGAAAGGGTGAAGGTTGGAGAAGTGAGCTCTGGGTCGAAAGTAAGGTTGTAAAAAGTTGTAATAAGTGTAGGTTATTATTTATCCTTTTATTTATTTATTAGGATAATTCTTACACTTGTGTTAGCCCTACACTTGTTGGGTTAGCTTGCTTAGGTGTACTAGTTGTGTGGAGTTAGCTTACTAGTTGTGTTGAGTTAGCTTCTTAGTTAGCTTCTCAATTATGTGGAGTTAGCTTACTAGTCTTGTGGAGTTAACTTAACTACCAGTATCAGTTAGTGGGAGTTCTTCACCACTGATTTAGGTAGTAGTTGCACTTCCCTCCTCCTATATGTACATCTTTCTTATTGAGTAATTCAAGTCATTGTATTGTAATGTATTGAGCATTATGGATTATGATGGATTTCCATATATGGTATTTTAGCTCTTCTGTTTTACAAATCTAATGTGGTGTGCTATTATCATCTGAGATTGTGGCTTGGAACAATCTTCTTATCGTTCCTTTCATGGTATCAGAGTGATAGATGATGTAGACATCCATCTGTAAGTTTTTCTTTGCAAATTAAGGGTTTATTAGTTTGAATGTATTCAAATTTGTTAGAACTTTTCTTAAACATGAATTTTTATGCAAAACAAATGCCATTGGATTTGAGAAGGTGCCAAAACCCTAGAATTGATTGCAAACTCAACCATGTTTTGAGGAGTCAAATAATAATAAGCAAATTGAGTAGTTAGATGAAGTGCACCACAATTGGATCAATTGAAAGGTGATTTGTAACCTGCTATGTGAAGCCGCCTTTATTATTGATATAAGCAAGTGTAAAAAATGGATGCATTATTTTACCCTCTGGAGATTTATTTGAGGATTTTCTTTTATCCAGGTGCAAACAAATATTACCTATCTGGTGCATTCTTTTATCCATTTGGATATAAGTGTGTACCTTCTGGGGATGCATTATTTTACCCTCTAGGATATTCTATTTTAGATGTAGTATTTTATCCACTAGACGCAGATTTATACCCTCTCGGTGCATTCTTTTATCCATTGGATATAATGTTCCTTCTGGATGCATTCTTTACCCTCTGGATATTTCTATTTTGATGCAGTCTTTTATCCACTTGCAACGAACAGATCTGTAGTCCTCTCGGTGCATTCTTTTATCCATTGGATATAGAGAATGTAATCCAGATGCATAAATATGGTTTACCCTCTAGAAATAAATTTAGAGGAAGTATGAACAAGCCGAAAATTGTTGCAGATTTCCTAAAGCTGATTCGGTCTCGTCAAATCCGGGGATTGTGAGTTTTGCGTAAAAAGGTATGATTTTCCCCTTTTCACTTGCACCAAATTTTCACTTCATCATTTCTAGATTTTCATAAATAAAATGTATCATGTGGATGCACTCTTACCCTTTGAACATTTGATGTTAACATGTATTTTTGTAAAAAAAATCTCAACATTAAAATATTATTTTAATAACAAAACCTTCTAAAGCTCATAACTTTTTGATCCGACTCCTATTAAGGTGATTTTTTTTTTGAAATTGTGTATTTTTTCAAGATCTACGCATTAGTGAAATTTTTATACACATATTTCAAATGTAAAAGGTAATTTTACTCATTTAATATTTACATGCACTCAATTATAAGGTGCCAAATTTGGGAGGGTTTTGTAATCACTTGTGGACCGTAATTTCGGTTGAGCCCTAGACGTCCTAAACTTTTGGGTGTTGCATTCTTGTATCTATGGGTGTATACACCTATATCTCTCTTGTTTGCAAGTGAGATATTTTGGATCTGTATTTTCGACACTTTTTTCGATGCATGTTGACAATATCTCTTTATGGGGGAGCTATTCTAGTGAACTTATTTTTTCAGTGTTCGAGTAGTTGACTTTGGTAACTCATACAGATCTGGTGGTGTCACTCTACCCATTTAACAGTATGGGAGGGTGTGGTGTTGATATGAATTCTTTGGGTTTTGTCCTTGCCTTGTTAAGTACTTTGATATTGCTTCTTGGGTTTTTTCCTTGCCTTGTTACCTTGGCTTTTCTTGGATCGTGGCACTTCTATTTATTTGGATCCGTGTCCTTGTCCTAATTGCCTTGGTTATTGTTCTTAGATCGTGACACACCTATTTGTAGTAGTTGATCTTTTTCTTCTATAAATGAATTTTGAAATGTCCTTGCCTTGTTACCTTGACTTTTCTTGGATCTATGGCACTCCTATTTATTTGGATCTCGTGTCCTTGCCTTGTTGCCTTGGTTGTTCTTGAAATGGCACAATATTTGTACATGAGTTGATCAAATTATGTTTGGTGTTTTTTTTGTCTTTCGACATCACTCCATTCTGACAGTCTCCTTGCATGGAGCTATTAAGTGAAGCCTAGTGTGAAATCGTTTTTGAGTTCTATGCATGAGAAATGAATTCATCTTCTTCCCTCTCTCTCCACTCTGCTCACCAAACTTCTTCAACATTGTATTGATTTTTTGAGCCGAGCTTCTTAGGATATCTTGAGTGTAGGGGATTTTTCTCTCTCTACTTTGTTATTACAAGTTTTGGGTACCTTGCGACATAAGAAATTTTCCCATTTATTGTATGTGGGTACCTCATCAGTTGTCCTTGTTGTCAGACCCACCTTCTTTTTTACCATCTAAGCTATGCTTATGGAGGGTGTTAGTGTAAGTTATTATTTATCCTTTTATTTATTTATTAGGATAGTTCTTACCCTTGTGTTAGCCCTACACTTGTTGGGTTAGCTTGCTTATAGTGTACTATTTGTGTGGAGTTAGCTTACTAGTTGTGTTGAGTTACCTATGTTATGTGGAGTTATTAAACTAATCCTTTGTTATATTAACTATTGCTATTTATTTCCTTAATACCCACGATGCTAGGTAGATTCTCATCTCATAAAAAAAAAGAATGAGCTATAATGTCTATTGCACTTCCTTCCCCCATTTGGGTCCATTATCAGTTAGTGGGTATAAAACATCGATCATGTTAATAAAATACTATGACCTCATTAATCATCTCCTTGTTTTGCACCTAAGACGTCTTATTAAGGACATTTTTTTTGAATATTTTAAGAGGTGGTGATTTTACGTTGTGAAACCTATCATTTTGGGAAGAGTGCGGTGATCATGTCTAGGTGTTGTAGGTATGACCATAGCATGAATAAGTTTAACCCTCTGGTGCGTAACTTCCCTTGGTGCCCTAGCGGGTGGCCAAATCCTTCCAAGATAGCTAGTGGTTGTACCTATGATTGATGTCTTGTGAGATCTAAATTTTGTGAGTGGAGTATATGTTTTGAATTACTTGTGTATTTACCCAACAATTGAAATAGGTCCTTAGGAGGATTTTGTAATGCTTAAGTTTATTTAGGATATCTCTCTTGCAATATACACTTAATACTTACATGTCTAAGAGAAATGAAATGAGTTGTCTTGTGCAAGGTCGTACTCCTTGTAGTCTTAAATCCCTATGTGTTACGTAAGTGGTATAGGAATAAATTTGTTCCAAAATGATGTTATACATGACAAAAGTAACCACATAAATGTAGTTAGTAAAAAAGGGTAAATAAGATTAATCTATGGAAAGCCCACTACGAAAATGGTAGACCTTTGAGCAATGTCAAAATCAACTAAAATGTCATATGTGATCATAAAATGAAAATAATAAAGTAGAGGTCCACGAATAATACAACAACCTAATAAATTGAAAAACCAAATATGATGCATGATCACATGCTTTGTTTGCATAAATGTGGATTAAACAACGATGCTAATGAAATAATAAAGTGTAGCCTTGAGAATGGGATACCCCAACTGTAGCCAAGGTCTTATGAGTTAAGGAAAGTGCACTCAAGTTGGACTTGTAAAAGCTGGTAGAACCCTTGGTGTATATAGGAATATATTAAATCTAGGATCACTCAGTAAGTAGAATTTATTGTCGAAACATGTAATGAAATTTTTGCTATTGAGAGTAAATACTTAATATGATGAAACATAAATAGTTTGAAATGTAAAATTTGTCAATTAAATTCAAATAAAAATATCTATAACAGGAACACAGGTGTAATGTACCCTTCCATGCGCAATATGATGGTGAAAATCTGAATTCCTGATTGAAGCAACAGATTGTGAATCAAGAATGATACAACTTAATTAGTTAACCTTCATAGTTGATTATAATAATTTGAAGATGAAAAGAGTGTATTGTTAGTATTAAAAAATGCTATGAAATGAGCTCGAGATAGATTTTCTATTGATCTAGTAGCCTACCTTTTTTCTTCATGTGAATTTTCCTCCTTGTAACGGGAGTGATTTTCCGAATTAAGTAAACATGGATCTTTCAAACAAATCCTTAAGTCAAATACTAGAAGAAGCATGCGTGTATATACGTTCCTAATCACGATCAGGCTATATAAAGTTATTTCCACAAGAGAAATGAGTGAATTTCAAAGGAACCACTATAGGTGAAATGTTAAAGAAAAACATGCAACATAGTTGTACATGAATGAAGGATCCCATGTTATGTGTTCTTTAGACAATTATAGTCAACTAAACAATTTTTGAGAAACAAAGCTTTAACTTAGGAATTGAATATTAGGAGACTCATTGTTGTTTAAAAAGAATTTATTTAACAAATAAAATTTGGATAACTAATGGAATTGGAGAACGAGATCAACCACACATTCTTTGTTACAGACTAATGTTCTGCAAAATAAAGTAATTGAAGTTTGAAAAATAGGAAATTTTAAACCTTATGTGTTTAATTATGTTGAAAACTATAACGTCTTACAATGGAAACCTAAATGTAATGAATATGTAAACCATGAAAAGGCCATGTCATGGAGTATGTCTATCCTGTGTTTCTTACTGTAACTAGGTCATTGTCCTGATTTACGACATTTGAGTAAGACATTGATGTGTACCCTATGTTATGCTATTGTATGAGTGGATTCATGTTTATGTAAGTATTATACGTGATGTCGAGTTTCTTTATTTGGATCCCATGTGGTGTTGTGTAGCGTGTAATTAAAATAAAATAAAATTATTCCAATAATTTTACTGTTGTATTTGTGTGTCAATTTTGTGGGCATTACATTATGTAGATCCATAGTGAGTTGTGCAAAACTAAATATGCAATCACACAAATGAGGAATGAGTGAGTATCTACAATGAGATCAAAAACCACTTATCCAATCTTGTGGTTTCAATATTTTCTTAAGATACTTGGTTGTTGAGATTCACTTGAACGATGATAGGAGTATGATTCTAAAATCACTAGTGATTAGGATACAAGAAATAGATGTGGATGTACTATAACAATGATTCATGGTGATGATGGAAGAAACCACCCATCACTACATCTATCATGTGTGGTGTTTGAGTTACATTCATGATTTATTCAGTGATAATGTTTCTAGAACAAGTAGTTTTGTGGGAGGATTCCTAGTACACCATAGAACTAAGAAGGTGTCACGTGGTAGTCTGTGTGAAAACCATAGGATTCCATATGGATGCTGAAATTTTTCCTAGCATGAAATTATATGTGTGCAAGGTTGAGGCTGAAAAATATTGGCGTGCATGATCAAGATGCTAAGTGTTACAATGCACAAAGACACTACTCAACATATAATAGTGAAAAGCTACAAGTTTGCACATGAAATTTAAAAAACATTACACTATGGTGTTCGACATGGAACTACAAGAAAGCACAAGTCAACTAGTGTTGTGCACAGTTGCACATGAGAATTGTTGTGTAATGTGTGATTTAAACCATTATGTATCCAAAGTGAGTTATGTAGAAGTGAATGCGAAAATGAGGAACGAGTGTGCATGCACATCGAGATCAATATCCACTTATCTAATGTTGTGGTGTACATCTTACCTTCAAATAATTTGTTTTTGAGATTCACTTGGACCTTGAAAGGGGTATGATTATGAAATCATTAGTATGTGGGTTGCGAGAAATAGATGTGGATGTAAGATTGAGAAATGACACCAACCCATGGAATTGGCCAAAGTGTTATGTTTCCAATGCACATTTGATATTCTTGCGGATGTTCGAGGTTTTCTCATGCTTCTTTTGGGTGTCAACCATCTTGCTCTTGTTGTGGTGCTATTATTGGTAGTTTGAAATATAGATAATTTGTATTGCTTTCTTCTCTCATTGTGCTTACATGCTTACAGACATAAGGAGTTATTCTCTAATACCAATGATCCACATGGTCCAGTGCCAAAGATGAGTCATGTGATATATAATAAATAACCGGAGATAAGTAATGTACTATAAAATGTAGATAAGAGATTTAAAAACTAATCTATAAACCCATTATGCTAAATTATATTCAATGGATGAATAGGGATACTATAGATATGTATGATGATACAACAACACTAAGAGTGCAATCTCTTGTAACTAGTAAGTGAATGTTTATCTATACTTGTAATAAATATAAAGTAGTCTGGGAATAATTAGATGCACCTAACATGCGAGTATATTGATTGTCTAGCTTTGGGAGCAAGTATCTAGCTATTCATTAACCCGAGTTTTGAATGTATACATATTTATACACCATAATTAGAGAAGAGATAGTTACAAATGATAAATATTACAAGACAAGTAATTGTAAGACATTTCATCTTCCTTGATTGAGTAATAATTGCTATATGGCATAAGGAATGATTGTAAGATTATTTGACACATGACACTCACATGGAGTGTAGCACCTGGTGTGGCACATTATAATTGAATGTTGTAAAATAAATGTTGACTATGAAAGTTTTTTGCAGGTGTGTTGAAACAATTGACACGTAGAGAAGAAAGGAACACTTGTGTGTTGGCATAACACAAAATTGAGAGGTGTGGCACAATACTCCAAGATGTTGAGTATTGCATAAAGGAGTGTGGAATTGTAAGAACTGTAAATACTACCTATGACATTTCAAAAGTTGCAGATGCTACACATGGATTTGGCAGAAGACTACAAGAGTTGCAAGTGATGTGATGTGAAAGATGGAAGATTGTAGAAGTGATTATTGTTCCATTATACTAGTGCGGAGATTTAAAACCTATGTTAGTTGTAAAAGAGTAATGTATTGTGCTCGAGACTACAAAATGGAATGCATCAAGTTGTTGTGACACTTAGTGATTAGCATGAAGTGCCGGAAAAACTGTAAAATAATTAAGAGGTAGGCGGTATGTACCAAGGTGTTGTATCAATGTTGCATGGTACCACAAAACCTAATCCTTGGCATGAGATGCCATAAGGGTGTAGAGGTCAAGTTCTACAAAATGAGTGTGAAGGCTTATGTGACTGCAAGCTATTGTGAGGCAGGGTGTGAGCCTACACATGAATCTATGTTTGTAACTACCATATATAACAACATACACATACACATACACATACGCATACGCATACACATACGCATAGATGTAGGCACACATGTCATTGTATATATGCAATCTTATGTTTATGTAATATGGACATGTTTTACACTAAGTTTTAATTTTCACGTACACATGCACGTCGAAATAAATGAGGTCTCAATGTAGCATATTCGTTGCTTACTATGTCGAAAACCCTCAATTTGTCTGGTACAACATGTCAAGAACTCCATGTCTATCGAGGTATGTAAATGGACGTTGACAATTAAAATAAAAAATGTAGATATGGTTTCATTTTCTCGAAGATAAGATGTACAAATGAACCAGAATAAGTTATTCCACGATATTACCGAGAATAGAGCCACATATATGAAATAGAGATGCCATTGATGCCATTCGCTTCCAACAGATTACTGTGAAGTGGTTCAGTATCACACACAACTTTTAATGGCAGGATTCAGTGGTCCAAGTGTTAGAAGCATTCAGCATTTCAGCCATCCTCATTGCTTGGAGCTCAGCACCTTGGTAGGAGCAGGTGAGCATTACTGTAGAGGATGCTCTAAATCTGTTTCAAATGGATTTATGGTTTACCATTGTAGACCCTGTAATTTTTATCTTCACTTAAGCTGCTCACGGATCCCTCGGCAGATAAACCACCCTGCTGATAATCATGTCCTCAATTTGCTTTCTCAGCCAAGGGCTCGTGCCAGAGAGGAGATTTATAGTATATGCAACGCATGTGGGAAAGAAATGAGGAACGGATTTTCCTTTCATTGCAGTATTTGTGATCTAGATCTCCATCCTTCGTGTGCCAATCTGCCCATGAAATGTAACCACCAAGATCATCCGCAGCATACCTTAGCTCTATCCTTCTCTCCTCCTTACCCGGATAAAGCTTTTACCTGCGATGTGTGCAACAAAAGAGGCGAAAATTCCTGGCATTATCACTGTTCTCAATGCTTTTTCGACGCCCATGTGACTTGCACCCAAATATCTTCCCTGAGAGAACGCCTTCTTCAGAGTTACGTTGAAAGAATGATGGGAATGGGCAGCCCTACGGCCAGGGGAAATCCATTCCGTGAAATTCTTGAGAACCATACTCAAAGAGGAAACCGGGTACTGGAGAATTTATATAATCAAGGTCTCATGGGCGGCGGCCATGGTTGCTTAAGGAGAATTTACAGTCAGCCTCCCTCAAGATATTCTTCGTTTGATCCGCCGTATATACATACAAACCCTTCGTCTGTTCATGTGCATCAGCAGCAACAAGAGCCACCATTTCCATTTGCCAATATGTTTGTAGAGCACGGGATGGATGCCATTCTGCAGAATGCAACGGGAGGTACACCAACTAATTTTGATTTTATGAATATGATGGGTTCAGGAATTCCTGGAGGAGATGTCTCTGGTTTTATGGGTGGTTTGGGTTCAGGAATTCCTGGAGGAGATGTTTCTGGCCTTTTGGGGGGTTTGGGGAATCTGTCAGGTATTATTGGATCTATGTTTGGCTTTGGATTCTTTTGAATTTGTGTGATTGAAGGTAATGCGTTTGATATGGGTTTTGCTTTGATTGCTAGTTTGTATTGTCGAAGAAAATGAGTCATGTCCGAACTGTAATAAATGGTTTGTTGATGAAAGTAAACCACATCGAAACTGTAACAAGGAGCCTACTAAGAAGTCCCATTGCAGATAACTCTATGGTAGAGTATCCAATCTGTTTGTACCGAACTTTGTGTGCTCTTGAATCCGGTGTTCTTTCGAGATTGCAACAATATATATTAATGTTTTGTTTGTGAAGAAATTCAATGTCTTGTACACCTTGGTATATGGATTAGTTTTGATTTGTAGCCATTAGACTGAACTAAGGAACTGAATTAACCGTGTGCTTCATATCATATACATCGTTTAAGCGAAATGGATCATGTGTCATCTAAACTATGTTTCAGCTAAAATTTTAAGAGATAAAAGGTAAGTATATAACTTCCCAAGAGCTGAGACAGTCTGTACATTTTGTTTTCTATTTTAGTTAAATAAAACATTCTGCAGATGTATTATATACTCATTGAATGTGTGTATGAGTTAGTAAAGAAATGCGCTACCAAATAGGAGGTCAAAGGCGTTCATGAGAAACTTTATTTTGGAACAAAACAAGTCCACATGTATATACATCATCGAGATTTTTTTTTTAGATTAGTTTTTAGACAAGGAAGCTTTGAGATATTTGAAAATTTTGTGGAGTGGAGAATATATGGGATCCCTAAAAATAGTTGTTGCTTTGCATGTTTGAGAATGTTGTATGCATTTGTATGCTTATGGCCTTAGTCTCATATTGTCGATCTATTAGCGATATAGGTAGGAAATATCGATAGTTCTACGTAGTTATTGTGTTAAATAAATCCAACACTTTTTCCTTGGGGTGGTGATTAAGCCTATATTTATGGCCATCTTTTTGGTACAAGCACCATTTGATGCAGGTAATGCCAAAGGAGCTCTGAATAACCATGACACTAACGAAGGAAAGGAAGTTTTTCCTAAAGGTCTTCTATGAGGTGTTAGTTCTAACCTAGGAACCCCTTTGCATAATGTTTTTCTAGATTTTCTTGATTTGATAAAGCATTAAATTCGGTTGAATCTTTCACCCTTATTGGGTATTTTCTTGTTCGAATCGCCTTGGAAATCCTACTCAAACAATGGGTGCATAACAACCGGAAACTCTCCATGGTGTCAAGCTAGATGGGGTTTAAAACTTAACTAAAAGTTCTTTGTTCATCTTTAAGAATGCCAAGCACTGTAAGGCCATTTTCAATAATGGCCCATGGTTTATTCGCAACACTGTGGTCTTTTCACACTGGATTACATATTTTTAAGTGTTTGAGCAAGTCGAGCTCCAAATCCTATTCTGGATAGAATTTGACTATGGGGATTTGTTGAGCAAAAAATAAAATACATTGGCCATTTCATTTTCCTTGAACAACTTAAGTTTTCTATGGATCACCCTAAAAAATGCATTTGCATTGAAATAGAATTCGGGAAAGACCTTAAGGCTACTTGGGTGGTGCAACTCCACTTTATTGTGAATGAACAGAAATAGGAAATTTGTTGATTGGCCAAAAGGTCACGGATCTAATGAGTACACTCCACTGCACCTGTGTGGAAAATGCTTACAATGAATTGTAAGGGAAGAATTTTTTGAAGATGTGGGGAAAGGGGAGTTAGAGAATTTAGAAAAGGAAAATTAAACCTGCAAGTAGAAATTCATATTCTTTCAAGAGCCAATTAGAAAGTTCACATCCACAATTAATTAGAAAGAAACAACAAGATTATTATGCCAATGGCCAGAGGAAACCATGCACACAAAGTTGCACACATTCATAAGCCATGAAAAGAAACAATCCCTTTCTTTATTGCCATTTTCATCAAGTTGTACAATGCAGGAAATGGAAGAAAAATGGTGAAGGAAAGTGGAAGAATGCTATCTCTCTTGTATTTCTCAATAGATCTCTCTCTTGAGTGCACAAAATTGACAACCCTTAAGAATGAGGGTGTCATTACATTATATAGAATCAGAAATGACCTTTCGACTCCCTCCCGCATGACTCTTCATTGCCTTATTCATTTCATGACTTTTCATCTTCCTAGGACTTAGGAATTAAGTTCCCTTTTTATAAAATAAAGGGATTTTTACAACTCAACTTTATAAAGTCACTTTAATGAATAACATGAAATATCATGATTACACATAACAAAAATTAGAAGAGGGAGAGAAGAAAGGTGAGAGGAGAGAAATAAAAGAAGAAGAGAGAGAGAGAGAGAGCTATTCGAAGATGACCCTACTACTGAAGAACTCTCGGGAAGTGTTGCTGGCAAAATTTCGATACCCTTGAACTCCTTGTTGAATCTTGCCGCTACTTGAATTACCTTTTGCTCCTGAGGGATCAGGATGAGACTGAGGGACTTGATGCAATTCCCCGCAAGGGAGTTGATGTGTTTGCACTCTGAGTACCATGCTTGATACTTCTCTGCAGTGGTGGAGATGATTGCCCGTATCTCGGCCAGAGATTCCAAAGTGTTTTCTGTGAATGAAAAGGGATCTCTAGCCTCACTCTTAACTCGGTCCTTGAATGATTTCAACAGATCCTCTGTTGAAGTATCTGGGTTCACTACTGGTACCCCTAGTTTTTGGATCTGGGCATCTACCTCTTTCTGCATCTTTTGGACATCCTCTTCATATGTATCTAGCTCATCGATGGCACACTTGATCAGTTCATACCTTGTGAACAACACTTGGGCCCAAACTTGAGACAAATCCTCTTCCACCATTGAGAACACACCTTTAATCACTAGGAGGGGTGACTGAACTCTACCCATGTCCATGACCAAGGAATACACTTGGTCCCAATGATCTTTTCTCAACCTTGATTGACTCTCTGGTTGTGAGCCCTTTCATCATTGTGTCATCCATGTATTTGTACAAGGTTATCACCTCTAGAAGCATCTTCTTTCCTTTCTCAAGGATCATATTCACCCATTTGTCATTGGATTTTCCCTGCATGGTGAATGCTTGGGTCTTCCTAATGGACTCAGGATCAATGTTGCTAACCAGAGTGATTTCTTCTGCAGGGAGAACAATGGTAGCACTAGGATCAAGAAGCACTTGGACATAGGAAGTGAGAGTGTGAATGTGATCATCTGCTTGATCCAAATTTTTCTTGTACTCTTTGATCCTCGTGACTAGGTGAGTGGAAGATTCCTGATATAGGTATAGGTCACCCTCGTATGTTGTTGGTCCCAAGGAGATGGTGCTCATCTTGTAGTCAATTGGAGTCATCTCTTCAACAGGCTTGACAACCTTTGGCTTGACTATCTCGACATACTAATTCCTTGAAACACTACTGTAAAACTTGGAAGCCTGTTGAGATAACTTTCCTTTTTTTATTTGACCATTGAAGCAATAACTGAGAAGTCAGGGATGGTTTCTTATTGTACCATGTGAGTTTCCATTGTGATTATTTCTTACATCCAGAGGAATATCTCATTGGACTCTGGCTCAGTAGTGGGCATGATTGTAACTTCTTGTTTTTCTTAAGGAAGTGGGTCCTGTATAGGTTAGGCAGGTGTAGCAGTAGGAGATGGAAGATCAAGAGGTTGCTACGAGGTAGATGCTTCATTTGGCTCAATTTCCTCCTGTTCGAGGTCCACCACAGGTATCGCACTCGTTCTTGCTCTCTTCCGCAATCTCTTGTAGCAAGGGGGGTCAGGTTTATCTGCTTCTCTCCTCGAGCTCTATCTTGAGTGAACTGAGCTCGTGGCATGTTCCTTGGTCTTGGAAGTTGTGTGGTATGATGTTTGCCTTTGAAGAGATGGAAAGTTACTTGATGCGAGATCAAGTCTCTTCCTCTTGAACCATTCTTTTGATCTCTTGACGATGGTTGCAGTGTGTTCCTTGATATCATCGGATTCATGCACACTCCATTGCACCTGAGGGAGAGGGGTGGCTTTGACTATAGGGTATTCAAGATCAAACATTTCAGAACCATCTTCAGGAACACCATCCTCATACCACTCGAACCTGAATCTCTTCATCTGCTCTACAGTCATCCTCATATAGTCATGCTCATGAACCTCATACTCATTGATGTAATTGGCCTAGAAGTCTTCAATCTGAGGTACGTGACATGAGTTTGGAAAGTCGAAGGATTATGGATTCTCCCTGAGATAGAAATCTGCCCTGGAAATATATGAGTGCATGTTGATTGGGGTGAGGGTAGCCTCGATGTTCATGGCATCATGAGAGCTCTTACACGTGAAAATCCTTAGTGAGATGGGGAAGGAGATTTGTTTCTTCTTCTAGTTCTTCAGTTTTCTGTTCTTGTGTAGTAATTGTCTACACAACTCCATCAGTACCATTTTTTCACTCAGGTATCATGGAAATCTCCACGGAGTGAGCTCAAAACCAGCCACCCTGAGGTAGGAGAATGTGGAGAATTGGATGAAGCTTGACCCATACTTTCTGATCAAGGTAGTGGCCTGACATGACATTCTCATGTGTTGACTCCCTTCCAGTAGTTTGATTACGAACATTGTGAACGTGTTGTTCACCCTGGCATAGTGTTGATTTTTTCCTTTAGGGCCAGTTGAGGATATATTTCGAATGAAGGAGCCTTCTAAGGAACATTTTGTGTAGGTGTCAAACCTCTGAATGATCTTGTGCTTGCCAAGGTGTACACAAGATATGAAGTCATGAAAAATATCTTGGAAGCATGAACCTGAAGCAACTAGAAGTGCAAGCTATCACTGATGAGCTGTCCCCAATCAATCATTTGCTTTCCCTTGATGATTTTGGTGATGAAAAGCACCATCCAATCCTAAAAAATACTTCGTAGTTTCTTCACCCATGACTCAACTCAACAGGATGATCATGTCAGAGAAGGTGTTGTGAAAATCACTGTGGGAGAGGGATTTCAGGACACGAGAAGGCTTCCTCTCATGTTTCATCCATGATCTAAGTGTGAATCCTTAGAGGTATGAATATGTCTTGAGCCTTTCCAAGGTTGTGAAATGCTTCATGATCATGACCATCTCTTTCTCAATTGGAATGTGAAAAATTTGTGAAATATCCCTTGGGTTGAGCACTTTCATGATGGAATTTTCATCCACCCTGATTGTTTTGGTGTCTGGTTCATAGTGTTGGTCATAGGCCAACACTAGCTCAATGTTTTACAAGGACTAAGGATGACCACTAGCTGTGTACAAGCTGACTGGCAAATATTTTTTCTTCCATTGGTTCCCTTGGGCCACAAAACATTATGTGCTTGAGTTCTTCCAGGTCCATGTGCATGATATCGCTATCACCCACACTCAGGTACATTGATGTGAGAGAAAAAATATGCTCTGGGCCAGTGAACTTGATCTTCATGGTAGAGAAAAATAGTGATATGAGTCACTATAGAGATGGTGGCAACTTTATGCAACTGGAGCCAAAAACTGCTATTTTATGAAATAAGGGCCTTAGGGCTGTTATTTTGGGAAGTGTGCTTTTTCGATCTAGTTTCCCTTTCTACCGAAGTGTTTCTTTCACGTTCTAGACCTACCATAGGTGTCTTGGGGTCAATTTGAAGAACTTTTATTTTTGGAAATTTATTTTTTCACTTTTTTCTTTTTGTGATTTTTCACCCGCATGCCCTAGCTTTTTTCTCTGTATGATTTTCAATGCCCGTTCTTCTAGAGGAGTTTGTCGTTTCTTGTAACTTACTAAAAATGGAAAGTGAAAACTAGTAACACTTGCTATTTTTAGGAACTAAAAAATCATGGTGTCAGATTGATGAGAAAATTATGGATTCTTTCTGGGTTTTCTCTATTGATGTTTTGTTCAAATTTTCTAGGTCAGTCCACTGCACGGTTTGGTGGCAAATGAAGAAAGAGTGTTCTAGGGATGAAATATTCAAATGATTGCTATAAAAAATCTAGACCACATTTAAGATTTTTGTTTTTTACTTCTCCAAGGCACCTAGGTGAGGGATATCTGCCTAAAATTTTACAAATATCTGATGCACTGTATGGAAGATATGAGTGTTTTCTTGTTTTCGTGCCTTATGGTTTCTGACAGCTCTTGATCATGGAGTTTACCTGAAAAACCTTTGTTTCTTTTCTAAAAAAATGTAGGATGATGGAAAAATGGTTGAGAGGATGTTGAAGAAGGTGTGGTAGTAGTGGAAATGAAGGATTTGAGGGAGAATTTGGCAGTGAAGGAAAATGTGAGTGTGTGAAGGAAGAAGTTGGTGGCGGCACAACAATAAAAAATATGCATAACTTTCATGTTTTGGAATAGATCACACTTTCTTGCACCTATTTCACCAATTTTTTTTGCACTTGGTACAAAACATTACACCCTAACCCTATTGGGCCACTTGGCATCGCATGATTGGTAGTTGGGCTTAAGAGGAGGGCTTGAAAAACACCACGTTTTTGGTCTGTTGGGGTCACATGCTAAACTGAGGGCTTAGAAGGATGGGGGACACATTTACTTTCACCTCTTGCACCAAGGTTTGGTGCACTTGGTGCAAAAAAGTGTGCTCTATGCTGATTGGGCCACGTGGTGGATCAAGATTGGTCAGAGTGAGGGTTGGGAAATGAAGCCTGGGGGGCTTATTTTGCAAGAAGGAGTTGAAACTTGGTCATCTAGAGGTCCAGGAGCTCAAATTGGGTTGGGGAGAATTTTCTTACACCTCTTGCACCAAACCTATGGTGCACTCTTCTTCCTGGTGAAAGACTGGATCTACGGCTTTTAACTTGAGGAGGATGATTGAAATTGACTTGCTCCTACAATCTATAGAAATTATCAGTCCTTTATTGAGCCTTGATAGATCAAGTGAATGGGTATTTAGCCAAGTTGAGAGTTTAACGGGAACCGACTAGCTAAGTTATGATCTGTAAATGATTGTTGTTCCCCACCGGAGTCACCAAAAACTGTTGGCTAGATTTTCTGCATAGCTAAAAACCTAGGTAGTCATGAGATAAATCTCCCTCATTTACTGGTGAGGCTCTCGTGTAAGATTTTTCCAGTTGTATTTCTTAGTATCTATTTGTTGGTATTACTTTAACTATGTAGCTCATGAACCATAGCTAGACAATTTTGGAGCAAGTAAGCAGTTGTAAGCAATATGTGCAGGAAAGGGAAATAATTAAATGCGAGAAGAAAGGAAAGGAAATGTGTAACCTAACCAATAGTTGACAGAGTTGATTACATGCACATAGATGAAACAAATAGATCTTAAAATGTAGAATTTGAAGCAAGGGAAAGTTTCAGATCTAGATCTAAGACAACACAAAGTTTATGCATAGATCTAAAAATAAATAAGAGACATGTGCTAATGACACAAAGTTCTCCGGAAATCTCTTCTCTATTCCTCTGAATGCAGAAAGCTATCAGGGGTTTCAGCTCAAAGTCTGTTGTTTTGTATACATTGAATAAACAATGTTTTTCAGTTCTCTGTCATCATTGGTATCAAAGCTCGTTTTTTGTCTCCTTGGCATGTGTGGAAGGTTTAAGATTGATTCTAAGAAGTCTTGTTGCATGGAAGATCATTGGTATTTGTCTTTGGCCTGGCAGAGCTATTTGGCATGTAGCATTTCCAATGCGTATCAAAGAAAGCAACATTTCTTGATCAGAGCTTTAAGAAACTTGTGGCTTGTGCGCATCTAATGTTCCTATTTTTTTCCTTTGGAATTTCAAAATAGGACGTGTGACAGTATTGAACTAATCGCTAGACCGATCTCTATCTGCCTGTGAGTCAAAAGATTCTATTTTCTTGGTGTGCAGAGTTTAAAACCCGAGGAAATGTGGTTGGAGATTGGTGTGTAGACCTAGTGCTAAAGGAGGTGAGCCATGGAAGAATCAAGCCAACACTGAGGTACACACATGATCTCGAAATGAGGCCAGCCCACATATGTCACAAATTTCAGATGTAGAAAGCACCGCAAGCAATGCACCAAATGTTTGGGCATTGAGTGACAACGAAGACACCACTGGACTATTCTTTGCCTTGGTCAACAAGCTCCACAACACTGGGAATCTTCTCTTTGACGAGATTGTGCGCCGAGGACAATTGGAGTATTTTTGGTCAAGTTCACGGTGGATTTGTGCAGAACTTGAACATGGATATGGTGTAGATGATGAACACGAAGTAGAACGCCCATAGGATCGTCTGCGTCTCACTACATGAGCCTATAGAGCCCATCTTCGGGACAAGTTCCTTCAGTAAGCATTGTAACCATTTTTGAAAAATAAATAAATAAAATACAATTTTGAGCTTGTGGAAATATTTGCACCTCACATTTTGTTGTCGGATGCCCAGTTGCTAAAAGGGCCAAATTTCGTTGCATGGAAAACCAAGATGCAGATGATTCTTCAGTTTGAAGAGCTTTGGTGGATCATTTCTGGCACGAACGCCCCTCCTACAGATGCTGATCTATTGGCTAAATATGGAAAGGCCGATGTAAAAGCACTAATGCTTATCACTCTGAGCCTTTCTGATGAAGTTCAACCTCACATTCGGGAAGAAACCATTTTCTCTCAGGCATGGACCGCGTTGTGTACCATCTATGATGCCAAGAATCTGATGACAATGTTGCATCTTCAGAAAAATCTTCACACGATGAGTATGCATGATGGTGAATCAGTAGAAGCCTTCTTGCAGCATGTGGCTGAGCTACGCATAGAAATCTCTTCTCTCAGTGAAACGGTGGATGACAAGTTGCTAGTCCTGCTCACCTTGCGAGATCTTCCTTCCTGGTTTTAGACACTAATTACCACGTTGTCCATCACTCAACAGGAGGTGAGTTTTGCCAAACTGGTGAATTATCTCCAGCAAGAAGAAGCCATTAAGAATGTTTAAGAAGCCTTCGAGTGGCAAAAAGGCAAAAGGAGTTGTTTGTTGATTTTTGATCACGGTCTTCGATGAGCGTAAAAAATGGTGCACAGGAACACTAGAGGCTCAACTTTTATCATGGAGGGGAGCCTGGCCGCCATGTGGACTATGGTATTATCGCCAACGTGGTGGGGTCCACAAGCCACCACGTGGCTTGCCACCACTCGTCGAATTCGATCAAATTGCGTATAGGGAGACGACAAGTGGAATATATATTATTAACTGAGTTAATTATTTCCATACCACATTACATGGGTCGAAATTATTTACTTGGTAATTATTCACCATGTTATTCTTGGTAATGTTCGAGGCTTATATTATTCTCCATGGTCGAGTTGATCATATTTCCACATGGCGCGTATGTTCATATTTATATCCCATATTATTCGGGAGTGGTTGAAGCCTCACGGATGGAGTAAAATGGGGGAGGGTGTGACCTTAGTCACGTATTATATGGGTCAACATGCCCAATTTAAACCACAAATCATTCCCTTTTGTGGAGAATGTGGGATTCTTATCCCCCATGCAAAACAAACTCCGCCATAATGCATGCGCCGGGTCTTGAACCCATAACCTCTGCTGCCCAAGACTAATCCGCTGACCAACTCGCCTAGAGGCTTGGGAAGATTATAAAATGGGGCGCTTCAACTTATACTGAGGGTACAGGTTTGTGTAAAGCCAAGAGGGGAGGCAGTTTCAGAAAACGCCATTTTTGAAGGCCTTGCACTCAGATTGGGCACTCGGAGTAAAAAGATGAAATGAAGGAAATTCTGAGACAATTCCAATGATGTAAGATTTGATATTTTTGTTGAGTTTTAACCTGTTTTTGGAAGCTTTGAATGCAGATTTTAACAGGGATCTACAAGACAACTAGTTGGAAAAACATGAATTTCAATGCACTTCTGGTCCGAATTGTGACTTTGGTGTGTAAACATGAAAAATGTTTAGAATTCAAAAATGATCTCAGATATATGATTTTTTTTCATATAATGTTTTTTAAATCTCCATTTGTCCAGGTATTTTTCTAACACAGTTGCAGGGAGATCACATTGTGAAAAACACTTGTAGGGGCCAGGATCATTCTTGGGACAGTTTATGCTATTTTTCAGAGTTCTTGGGACATTGATCAGCTCATTTGCAGGTTTGTGATTCATTATTGGTTGTTTTTAAGAGTATTGTACTTGAATTTCAATATTATTAATGAATTGGTTCAATCTGAACCCGGGGGACGTAGGAATTTCTGAACCCCGTAAACAATCTTGTTTGTTATCTGAATGTTTTTAGTTTTCTGATTATTTATTTGCTACAAAAGTTTTCCACACTTCTATGGATGCATAATAATCAGAATTTAATCAATTTTTTGAGTTTAGAATACTAAAATTGGTTAAGAAAATCACGATCTTTGGAAACTTTTAAAGTGAAAAAAATACAACACTCGTTTTCAGATCAACAAGGCTCTCATCACGAGGCAAAAGCATAGCAATAAACCTTGGAAAGGGCAGTCAGCCCCACCCCCCTAGAATCAAAAGTAGCATCCACAAACAGTAACCTTTTCAGTGGCCACCCTAGAAGCAGTAGTACAACAAGGTGGATCGATGGTGCCACATTTTCTCCATGGATTACGCACACGATTGTGAACTGTTATTATATAACGGTTGCAAGTATGGCAACTCTGGAAAAGAGAGAATTTCTGGCCAAGGATATTCAAAAAAATCCCAATGGCATGCTCGTAATCAGAGGCAGAAGGGTCATAGTACTGCTCAGCAGGATGCCACCTCCGATGAAGAGGTCCAGACACAACTCATCCAGACAATGTCCTAGTCTCATAGACTTCACAGCCATCAGAAAGTGTCTGGTTGTTGATTCAAGCGCCAACAAACACATGAATAGCAATAAGAAGTTGTTCAATACCCTAAGTGACCATCCCACTGGAGATCGGATCACCATCGCAGATATCAGGAGTATATTGTGGTGAGGATTGATGATGTCATCATTCCTCTTAGACACTAAGATGTACACTCACGAAAGGTGATATATATTCCAGGTTTGATCTCAAATCTCTTGTATGTGAGTCAACTTCTTAATCATCAAATTGCAGGTTGAATTCTTTGTTGAAAAGGGGTCAAGTCCTGCATCATTTCCCAGGGAGACTCAATTATTGCTTGAGAATTTATGAAGGGCCGTCTATTTGCACTGGATGCGATCACTTCATCTAAAATTTCTCTATCTGCTTCAATGGCGAAGTCCACTGCACTATGGCACTTTCAAAATGGTCATGTTTCTACCGGGGCTCTGCATCAGCTCAGTGTTAAGGAAATGGTAAGAGGTATTCCTCCCACTCTCCCATTCCTTACCTGTTTTCCATACCTCGGGATGTCTTGCAGGCAAAAAAAACCACCACTTACTTTGAGTTTTGATAGCGAGAAAATATTTCGGGGGACAAATTTGTAGATTTCTTGCCAATGCTCTGGGAATCTAAGTCCATCTACTTGGGTGGTGTAGCTCCACTTTATTGTGAATGAATAGAAATAAAAAAATTTATGATTGGCCAAATGGCCGGGGATCCAACAGGTACGCTCCACTGTACCTACCGAAACTCTTACAAGGAATTGTAAGGGAATAATTTTCTTAAGTGTGGGGAAAGGGGAGTGGGAATTTAGATAAGGAAAATTAACCCTGCAAGTATAAAATCATATTCTCACTAGAGCTAATTAGACAGTTTACATTCACAATTAACTAGAGAGAAACAACAATATTGTTATGCCAATGGCCAGAGGAAACAATTCAAAAAAATTTGCATACATTCAAAAGCCATGAAAAGAAGCAATCCATTTCTTTATTTCCATTTTCATTAAGTTGTACAATGCAGGAAATGGAAGAAAAATGGTGGAGGAAAGTGGAAGAATGCTATCTCTATTGTATTGCTCAATAGATCTCTCTCTTAAGTGCACAAAATTGACAACCCTTAAGAATGACGATGTCATTACATTATATAGAACTATAAGTGAAATTTTAGTTTCCCCACACATGCCTCTTCATTGTCTTATTCATCCCATGACTCTTCATATTCCTAGGACTTAGGAATTAAGTTCCCTTTTTATAAAATAAAGGGGGATTTTCAACTCAACTTATAAAGTCACTTTAATGAATAAAACAACATATCATGATTACAAATAAAAAAGAATTAGAAGAGGGAGAGAAGATAGGTGAGAAGGAAGAAAAGAAGAAGAAGAAGAAGAAGAAGAAGAGAGAGAGAGAGACTGAGAGAGAGAGAGAGAGAGAGAGAGAGAGAGAGAGAGAGAGAGAGAGAGAGAGAGAGAGAGATACACAGAAGATGACCCTGCTAGTGAAGAACTCTCTGGAAGTGTTGCAAGCAAAATTTCAATACCCTTGAACTCCTTTCTAAATCTTGTCGTTTCTAGAATTACCTGGCACTCTTGAGGAATCAGAGATGAGAATTGAGGTACTTGATGCAATTACATTATAAAGGTATTTGATGTATTTGCACTCTAAGTACCATGTTTAATACTTATCTTTGGTGGTGGAGATGATTTCTCGTCATCTCAACAAAATATTCTAATTGTGTTTTCAGTAAATGAAAAGGGATCTCTTGGCTTTAGTATTAACTCAGATCCTTAAATGATTTCATCATATACTTCTTTTGAAATATTTGGGTTCACTATTGCCATCGTCAATTTTTTGGATCTGAGTCATCTACCTCTTTCCATGCATCTTCTAGAAATCCTGGTCATATGTATATAACTCATCGATGGAACACGCTTGATCAGTTCATACCTTGTGAACAACACTTGGGCCCAGACTTTAGACAAATCCTCTTCCTCCATTGAGAAACACACCTTTAATCACTATGAGGGATGACTGAACTCTGCTCATGTCGATGACCAAGGAATACACTTGATCCCAGTGATTCTTCTTGGCCTCAATTGAATCTTTAGCTGTAAGCAACTTTCATCATTATGTCATCCATGCATTTGTACAAGGTCATCACCTCTGGAACCAACATATTTTATTTCTCAATGATCATATTCTCCCATTTTTCATTGGATTTTCCCTACATGGTGAATGCTTGGGTCTTCTCGATGGATTCAGGATCAATAGTGCTAACCAGAGTGATTTCTTCTATGCAGGAAGAATATTGATGGCACTAGGATAAAGAAGCACTTGGACATAATAAGAAAGAGCTTGCAAATGTGATCATATTCTAGATCCAAATTTTCATTGAACTATTTGATCCTCGTGACTAGGAGAGTGGAAGATTCCTAATATAGGTATAGGTCACCCTCATATGTTTCTCGGTCCCAAGGGGATGGTGCTTATCTCATAGTTAGTCAGGAGTCATCTCTTCAACAAGATTAACAAAATTTGGCTTGACTATTTCCATGTACTAATTCCTTGAAACACCAATGTTAAACTATGGAAGTCCAGCTTGAGCCATCTTTCCCCTTCTTTGATTTGACCATTGAAGAAATGGTTGAGAAGTCAAGGAATGATTTTTCATTGCACTATGCCAAGTTTCCATCATGATTATCTCCTACATCTAGGGGAAGATATCACCTCAACTCTTGCTTGGTAATGGTCATGATTGTAACTTATTTTTCTTCTTGAGGAGGTGTGTTCCTGTATAGGTGAGGTTGGTGTACAGCAGTAGGAGACAGAAGATCAAGAGGTTTTTATGAGGTAGGTGTTTCATTTGGATCAATTTCCCCCTATTTGAGGTCCTACCACAGGTATTTCACTCATTCATTATCTCTGTTCTGTAATCTCCTATAAGTAAGGGGGGTCAAGTTCATCCACTTCTCTCCTTGAGCTCTGTCCTGAGTGAAGTATTGAGCTTGTGGCCTGTTCCTTGGTCCTAGAAGTCGAGTGGTCAAGATGTTTGTCTTTGGAGTGAGGAAAATTTTCCTCAATGCGATGAGATCAACCCTCTTCTTCTTAAACCACTCTTTCGATCTCTTGACAATAGATACAGTGTGTTCCCTAATATCACCAGATTCATACATGATCCATTTCACTTGAGGGAGAGGAGCATAGCTTTTACCATAGGGTATTAATGATCAAACATTTTAGAACCATCTTCAGGAACACCATCTTTATACGACTCAAACTCTGAACCTCTTCATCTACTCTATATTCATCCTCATATGGTCACATCCATGAAACTCATACTCTTTGATATAATTGGCCTAGAAGTCTTCGATCTGAGATATGTGGCACAAGTTTGTACAAGTCTTGAAACTAGAAAGCTTTTGGATTCTCCCTAATATTGAAATCTTCCTTGGAAATATATGAGTGCATGTTGATTGGGACGAGGGCATACTCGATGTTCATTGCATTGTGAGAGCTCTTGCACGTGAAAATCCCCAGTGAGATGGGGAAGGATATTTTTATTCTTGCAGTTCTTCAGTTTACTGTTCACATGTAGTAATTGTCGACATAGCTCCATCATTACTATTTTATCACTCAGGTATCGTTGGGTAATCTCCGCATAGTGAGCTCAAAAACTAGCCACCTGAGGTAGGAGAACATGGAGAATTGAATGAGGCTTGACCCATACTTTCTGATCAAGGTAATGGCCCTGACATGACATTCTCATGTGTGTTGACTCCCTTTCAGTAGTTTTATTACGAAACATTGTGAACGTTGTTGTTCACCTAGCATAGTGTTGATTTTTTCCTTTAGGGCCAGTTGAGGGATAAATTTTGAACGGGCAAAGAGCCTTCTGAGGAACAGTTTGTGTAGGTGTCAAACCCCTAAATGATATTGTACTTTCCAAGGTGTATACAAAATATGAAGTCATGAAAATATTTTTGAGGCATGAACTTGAAGTAACTGGAGAAGTGCAAGCTATTGCTGATGCTGATGAGTCATTGTCCCCCAATCAATCATTTATTTTCCCTCGATGATTTGGTTTGGTTGATTGAAAAGCACCATCCAATCCTAAAAAAATACTTGTAGTTTCTTCATCCATGACTCAAACTCAAGCAGGATGATCAAATCAAAGAAGGTGTGTGAAACTCATTGCAGGGAGAGGGGTTTTCGGAGACGAGAAGGCTTCCTCTCATGTTTCAGGCCATGACCATAGGGAAATCCTTAGAGGTATGAATCCTTCTTGAACCATTCCAAGGTTTTGAAATCCTTCAGTGATCATAACCAATTCCTTTCTCAATCGAGAATGTTCAAACTTTGTGATATAGAAAAAACCTTGGGTTGAGCACTGTCATGATGGAATTTTCATCCACCCCTGATTGTTTTCTTTGTTTGGGTTCATAGTGTTGGGCCAAAGGAAAGGTTTTTGAAACTATAGCTCAATGTTTTATAAGGACTAAGGATGACCACCAGCGGAGCTAATGTACAAGCTAATGGAAATATTTTTTCTTCCATTGGTTCCCTTGGCCCTCTGAACATTATTGTGCTTGAGTTCTTCTAGGTGCATGTCCATGATATCGTATTTCACCCACACTCAGGTACATTGATGTGACCCAAGGAGAGAAAAAAAAGAATTTGGTCTAGTGAAACTTGATCTTCATGGTAGTAAAAAAAGTAGTGATATGAGTCGCTATTAGAGATGGTGGCACTTTCTTGCAACTAGAGACCAAAATTGCTATTTTTTGAAATTAGGGGCTCCTCGGGCTGTTATTTTGGGAAGTGCCTTTTCTCTTTGCTGGCATACAATGTTTCTTTCACGTTCCAGACCTCCCAAGGTGTCTTGTGGTCAATTTGGGAACTGTTCTATTTTTGGAAAATTTACTTCTTTTTAACTTTTTTTGCTTTTTTGTGATTTTCTCGCCCACATGCCCTAGTTTTTTTCTCTGTATGGATTTTCAATGCCGTTCTTTGGAGGAGTTTTTTCATTTCTTGTAACTTACTAAAAAATGAAAGTGCGAACCAGTGAAACTTTCTATTTTAGAATCTAAAAATCATGGTGTCAGATCGATGAGAAAAATTATGGATTCTTTCTAGGTTTTCTCTTCTGAGGTTCTATTCAAATTTCCAGGTCAGTCTGCTACACGGTTTGGTGGCAAATGAAGAAAGAGTGTTATAGGGATGAAATATTCAAATGATTGATGTAAAAAATCCAAAACACATTTAAGTTTTTTGTTTTTTTCTTCTCCAAGGCACCTAGGTGAGGGATATCTGCCCAAAATTTTACAAATATTTGATGCACCGTATGGAAGATATGAGTGTTTTCTCGTTTTCGTGCCTTATGGTTTCTAACTCTTGATCATGGAGTTTACCTGAAAAACATTTGTTTATTTTATGAAAAAAATGTAGGATGATGGTAAAATGGTTGAGAGGATGCTAAAGAAGGTGTGGTAGTAGCTGGAATATGGAGGATTTGAGGGACAATCTGGTAGTCGATAGGAAAATACCCACATGTGCATGACAGGATCGAAGTTGGTGGCAGCACAACAATTAAAAATATGCATACAATTTCATGTTTTGTAAATAGATCACACTTTCTTGCACCTATTTCACCAATTTTTTTGCAGTTGGTGCAAAAATTTACGCCCTAACCCTATTGGGCTACACTTGGCATCGCAAAATGATTGGTAGTTGGGCTTAAGAGGAGGGTCATTAGAAACAAACACGTTTTTGTTCCATTGGGTTCATATGCTGAACAGGGGGCTTAGAAGGATGGGGGGCACACTATTCTTTTGCACCTCTGGACACTCAAGGTTTGGTTCACTTGGTGTAAAAAAGTGTGCCCTATATTGATTGGGCCATGTGATAGAGCGTGGTATGGTCGGAGTGAGGGTTGGGAAATGAAGCCTAAGGGGCTTATTTTAATGAAAGGGAGCTAAAAAATTGGTAAATCTAGATGGTCCAGGATTGCTCAAATTGGGTTGGGGAGAATTTATCTAAACAACTCTATGCACCAAACCTATGGTGCACTCTTCAATTCCTGGTGATAAGACTAGATCTGCGGCTTTTAACTTGAGGATGATGATTGAAATTGACTTGCTCCTACAATCTATAAAGGAAATTATCAGTCCTTTATTGAGCCTTGATATGATCAAGTGCCATGGATGTTTAGCCAAGTTGAGAGTTTAACAGGAACTGACTAGATAAGTTATGATTTGTAAATGATTTTTGTTCCCCACCAGAGTCACCAAAATTTTTGGCTCACAGCTGAAAACCTAGGCAGTCATGAGATAAATCTCCCTCATTTACCGGTGAGGCTCCCGTGTAAGATTTTGTCAATTATATTTCCTAGTATCTATCTGTTGGTATTACTTTAATTGCGTAGCTCATGGACCATAACTAGGCAATTTTGCAGCAAGTAAGCAGCTGTAAGCAATATGTGCAGGAAAGGGAAATAATTAAATGTGAGAAGAAAGGAAAGGAAATGTGCAACCTAACCAATAGTTGACAGAGTTGATCACATGCACATAGACGAAACAAATAGATCTTAAAATGCAGAATTTGAAGCAAGGGAAAGTTTCAGATCTAGATCTAAGACAACACAAAGTTTATGCAGAGATCTAAAAAGAAATAAGAGACGAATGCACCGTTGACACAAAGTTCTCCAGAAATCTCTCTTCTCTATTCCTCTGCTTGCAGAAAGCTATCAAGGGTTTCAGCTCAAAGTCTGGAACACAAGAATGCTGATTACAAATTCTGATCCTTTAACCCGTAGGTTCTTCCTCTACTTATAGTGTGTAGAGGGGAAATTACAAATGGGAAACTGCAACTGAACTAGAACATGAAGAAGTAGTAAAGGGAACATTTGGCAATCATCTTCCTAGAATTCCTCTCTTAGTGACATGCATCAGGAGTTTAAGCCAAAATTGTGCACATCTGTCACCTATCTTAAAGAATCTTTCCAAATAACTTAAAATAATGGTTTTTAAACCAATAACTTTAATCTTACATTTTCATCCGGGAACATAGAAAATAAGAGAAGAAAGAAGAGAAGAAAGAAGATCTGCCAGCTGTAACACCTATACTTTCTTTTTGTTCTGATATTGAATATACTTGTCAAACATGTAATTCAACATCTTCCCATCTGTTTTAACAATAGCCTCTCTCTCGGTTCTGAACTGCAGCAACCCTCTGGACAAAGCAACAGTGTTAGCCTTTACCTTCTCTAAACCAGGCCCATATCCCTCAACATCTGCCTGAAGCTTTATGAGTCTGCCAATTGAATCCATCGTGAAAGGTATGGTGGCTTCATCAATTTCTTTCCGCACAACCAGAATAAATTCCTCATGGGAAGCAGGTAATTCATCTGGGATGCTCTCTGACACTTCTCCCATCTTACTTTCCAGCAACTGCATCCTTTTCAGCATGAGCTTGAGGATCTCTACGCGGAAGGAAACTGAAATTTCTAACTGCTTCCCCTTTTCCATCAATCCACCAGGTACAATTTGCTCTGCAATTAGCACATCCTCTGGCAACGAGTGTATCTTAGCTAAAGTATCCAGATGACTTTCAACAACTATGTTCTCATCTTCTATCTGTGTCATCAGTTCCTTTAGCTGAGATACTGCCCTGTGCATATTCTCCAATTCAGCTGGTATTCTTTTGAACTGCTCTGAAGCTTGGTGAATGATTTGCTCTTTCCACTGAGCAATAGCTTTGACCTGGTCCCCTGCATCTTCCACCTCCTGCATCAGATGATTACTCACCTGCTCATGTGCTAGAATGGGCTGAGAGGAAGGTTTGGCAACCTTAGCAATGATCTCACATAGCTGGGACACCTGCTTTTGAAGCTTGGCTCTCTCAGCCTTCTCTTTGTCAAGCTTAAGGAATAAAGCATTCATTAGTGTCTGTGTATCCTGCTTTAATCCTTCTGTGGTAGTTTGACCTATTGGCACTTTGGTCACTGCTATATCAGCCGCCGTGAGCTCTCCCTTGTGCTTTCCTTCTGCTGGAACTGATAACTCAGCGAACTTCTATCCTGATTCTTCAATAATCAACCTAGAAGTTATTTTGGCAACTTTAGGTCTTCTATCTCTTCCGCCCAAACTCAGGAGCAGCTGAAAGTCGTGTTCCTCCAGGTTGATCTCCTCTCTGGCTTCTGGGATTGTCTGCAAAGCCAACCATGATGAAAAGTTGCTTCTCGGGGAATGAGAAGTCACTGAGTGCACCACCATCTCATGCTCTGATTCTGCTCTATCCGAATTTGCCACCGTGTTGTGACTGCCACCCTCTGAATTGTCCAAAGACAATGCTTTTTCAAACTCCGCCATCTGTGCTTTCAACTTCTCCGCATGGAGAGGTGAGGATCTGAGTGGTTGAGGAGAAAATACAAATGACGTTGGATTCAACGGAGGAACAACAAGATCTCTCTGGGGTTCCGGGGCTGCTGAAGTGCTATGAGTTGATGCTGGAGAAGCTGGAACTAGCACGATAGCTGTAGATTTGGCCTTCTCCTGTGTGTGAGACTTCTTGTGAACTTTAAGCTTCTCCGGCCTTCTGCTACTTTCACCTTCGTGCTTTCTTTTGTTGGAGTCTCCTGCGGTAAAGTTACCTGTGATCTGATTCATCAAAGCTTCATCCAGGCAATACCCCTTTGTCAACAACCAGTTTGAAGTGTTAACCAGAACTGCGGAAGATCTTTCCTCAATCGTCTGGCAGCCACCAATGTTTTCCTGAAGAGCAGCTCTATCCCCTCCCATCTGATGATATGAGTCAAGTATCACATGCCCATCATCTGTGAGATCTGCAGGTATCCGTGCCAAACCATAATCAGACACTTGTTGCGCCGATAACCTGCTGAAGTCTTTCTTTCTAACTTCATACTCGTTTCTGCACTTCATCCAGAAGTCTTCCAACGAAGGTACATGTGAGTATTCCTGGGAGATTGTCTTCTTCGCTACCCCATATGGGTCAAAGTTCAGCCGTGCTGGGAAGAACTCATGCTCATACTCAGAAAACATTTCAACTTCGACTCCTCTAGCTTTGTGGATGCTCTGGCAGCTGTAATAACCCACTGTGACTGGAAAGAAACCCGTAGACTTGTGCCGCTTTGATTGTAAGTCATGCATCTCCACGAGCTGTCTGCACAACTCCATGATGACCCACTTGTCACTTGGATACCTCGGCAACTTCACTGGTTCTCCCGAAAAGCCGGTTACCCTGAGATAGGTGAAGTCTGCAAACTGGATGAAAATACAGCCATGCTGGGATACAACTTCCCAAGCTTCTTTGCTTACCCTGTTGGTCTTCAGATCACTATTTAATTTGCAGATGAATTCATAGAAGAACCCATCGTTGACCGCCTTGTAATCTTTGTGGCATTCAGGAACTGTCAACTGTGGGAAGCACTCAAAAATAGGATCTTTCGCCAGTACGCCCCGTCTATCCAGCTTGGAAAATATACCCTGCGAGGCTGCTGCATATACCAGGTATGAAGTCATTTTGAAGTTGTACGTCCGCCTCACACTCCGGAGTTGCTCACCGATGTTGTCACTGATGATCTCCGCCCAATTGATTATTGAATCAGCTCTGTTGATCTCAATGGTCCTCACGAAAGCATACATCCATGAGCGGAAGTTGTGAGTATTGGCTTCTCCACTTAACCTGCAAAGCAATTTAGTAATATCATCCACCTCCTGCACCAAATTGGATCGCGGAAGAGTCCTCGGGAACTTTGATGGAGACCTGGGCTTCTTCATATATCTGCTATTCATTATGCCCACGCAATCTGCTTTGTGTTTCTCCCATCTGTTGCCAGCATCCAACATGCTAATTGCAATCACCACCTGTCGTGTCAGAATCTTCAGACAATAATTAATAAACTGTGCATCCAGCCTGATTATTGTCTTTCCCGCAGCATCCCGAATTGTTCTGGAAAGAGGATGATATGACCTTGCACACTCCATAACAAATTCGGGCAACTGAGCTGTGACTGGAAATGCTGATGCTTGAATAATTCCACTGCTTTTTATTGCCCGCATGAGAGATGTCTTTCCGGCCCTGGATCTGTCAATTATTTCGGAGATGGGTTCAGGGCCTATGTCTGTGTCATTGATATCAGCAAATCTGGAAGCTATGCATGATTCTGTTGATCCTTCTCTTTCATCACGCTTCATCACAGATGGAGCAATCTTTGTCTGAGCAATCTTTGTCTGAGTTCTTTTTCTTTTAATCCTGCCGGAATTCTTTGCAACTGGATCAATTTGTGCAGATCTAGCAATTTCTTCAGATTCGGAAGATATATTCAATGTACCTGACATTGATTTGAACTCCCTTTCACTTGTATGAACACCTGTAATGAATACCTGCAATTATTTCAGACAAAGATGGAGTCCAGAGCATGAATACTTGATTTCTGTCACCAAAAATCTGCATATAAAGCCTGCTGCCCTAAAATTTGAGGCTTTGCTTGCATGCAAAGCAAGCATAAATATTTTTAAATTCACCTGGGCACTTATACCAACATGCAGATAATTATCATAGCACAAATCAAGCTATTCCAACCCTAGGCGCCAAACCTTGAAGCTTCCTGGCAATGAAAAACACCTTCTGATGCACAAAACCTCCTTTCCTTGGCGCCAAAACTGTTTGGGCTGCAATCCTTAGCAAAAAGAATTAATTGCTTCTTTATTATGGCAGCCCATGCTTATATAACCCTCAACATACTATTTTTAATAATTGCCCTTCCTATTCCTGGCAATTTAATTAATAAATAATCATGTCTATTCACCCAAATTGGGCGCCCAATTATGCATGTTGCTGGTTGCTTTTAAATAAATTTATTTTATTTATTTTTAGCATGCATCCTTCAGTTATCTTTGGCTTGACTTCTTGCTTTGACTTTTCATCCATTCATGGCGCCAAAATTAGGTGAAAAAACCATAAATAAATATCATTAAATTCATTGTTTAATGCCAAGGTGGGTCGCACTTTTTGGCAAGGGTGATTTCTAAAAATAAGAAGTCAACTTTGATGGGAATTTCTACCCTGCACTGCAGCTCCAAAAATCCCTTCTTCAACTTAAGTTATTTGACTTCCATAATGGGAATTTTTACCCTGCAAGGCAGGTAAGAAATTCCCGCCTGCCTGCCACTGCCAAAATTCCCACTGGCAAATTAAAACCTCTCCCAAAAAGTGCGACTTGCATTAAAAATAGCTTCCTTTGATAAAGTGCGACTTGCATGGGTGAATAAATCTCTTTGGTGGGAAAAGTTAGCCTACTAGGCAGGTAGAAAATTCCCATCAGTGCTTTAAGTGATTTTTCTTTATTTTATAATGGGAATTTTTACCCTGCAAGGCAGGTAAGAAATTCCCGCCTGCCTGCCGCCTCTAATATTCCCATTGCAGCTTAAGTGACTTTGACTTCATGGGAAAAAGTACCCTGCAAGGCAGGTAAGAAATTCCCGCCTGCCTGCCACTACCAAAAATCCCATTGCAGCTTAAACCCATTCATTCCAAAAAGTGCGACTTGCCTAGGAGAGGCTTTTTGTGCATGACTTCATCTTTTTTGGTCATAAGTTTGCTTTCTGAGGCTGATTCCTTCTGGTGTTGAGGCCGTAAATGATCTCCAGATGCTTCAGGCAATTAAACAGACTATACAGAACAAAGAACGGACCCAGGGGAATTTAACAGACAAACTGTGGAGAAAACCGGAGAAAAATGCAAAAGAAATAAATAAAAAGCGAAAAACGTTGCCAGAAGTTGCAGACAATGCTCTGAATTCATTCCTGGTGAAAATCCTATTGAGATGTGTGAATACTGGCATGCAAAACTTCAACAGGGTTCAACTGGAGCACAATTTACTTCAAATGGGGCTTTATTTATTTAATAAATAATTAAATAAAAATTTCCCGCAGACAAAACTTGGCGGAGGGATAAAATGAGTTTCAGCATCTGGGTATTTGTCGAAATTGGCTCATATGATTCACTGGGAATATCTTAACGTAATACAGACATCTTCTGGCAATAAAAACACGAAAAGACCCGTTATTTTAAAAAGAACATTTTTTTTCAAATGGGTAGTCCCAGATTTCAGGGTGAAATCTGATAATCTCACCCCTTTTTGTTTGGAAAATGCCTTCAAAAATTTTTACGTTTTATTTTTTCCCATGAGAAGTGCGAGTTCAAAAGTTATAGTCATGTTAAATTCATTTTAAAATCCGATGTGTAGGTTTTTTTTCCTCTTTTTGGTCAAGGATCGTGTTAGGCATGTTGTTCTTAAAAACCCTTGCAAAAACTTGATCACAAATCAGGTTTAAATAAGGAAAATTACCTTTGTACACTATTCCCTGATCATATTACAATTTTCCATATTTGGTTCTTCCACTTGATGATATGTGGGATGTTCCAGTTGGTTATGGTATGATAGGTTTAAGTTACAAACTTGTAAAATTTTATAGCATTCACAATTTGTAAATTAGTCCCCAACACCTGACAAATATTCCTATGAATATTCACAGTCAAAAGATGCACAAATAGAAATTTACTCCACCTCTGAGGAAATACACTTGTCACAAATAGGCTGGATGCGGGGAATCAGGGTATAGTTGTATTTCCACACACTAAGGTAATAAAGTATAAAAGTTATAAGAAGCTCTTGAGGCCTGCCAAGGACATGTGGCTCTTTCTTATGCAAGGAGTGGGGAAGTAATGGGTCATAGAAAATTGGTAATTTTGGGCTCAAATTAGAAAGAGAAGAAATTTTCAGAAAAGGCCTGTAGCTCCACCACCGTTTAGATGTAACCATGTGTCAAGCTAGGGATGAAATTCAAAAGTGGGTAGTTGGGTAAAATAGTTAAATGTGTATGTGTTTATAACACGAAGCAAAAGTGCAAAGATTATCCTTGAGCCTACATTTGCATAAGGCTATTCCACATGGATGACTCACATTTAAAATTGGGAAAAGTGAAATGGATGACCATGATGCAACGCATTAATTTCTTCCACCATCAATTCATTTTCACACAAATCAAGGAGTATTTTTGAAGTATTCAAACACCTTGATATTTTTGCTATTGTTTTTTGATATCTAGATGCCATTGTTAGCAAATTTCATTAAGGAACAATGTGAAATTGATCGTGGAGCTTGGATTGAGGACTAGAGATTAAAAAGATTTCGAATCAAAGTTGAATTTGCACAAGGTATTCATGGGAAAATCGGTAAGAACTAAGGAACTAATGTACTCTTTTTCATTGGAAAGGAAATTTGAATTAAAACTAGGGCATTAAAGATGAAAACCATGCCATCTTGGTTTTTGGTTGCATCCATAATCACTAGTGATTTAGATAAAATCACAGACACAGACTTAATGAATGTTGACTTAAAAGAGTTTCTTCAAAGATTGAATATCCCTAATCAAGAGTGAATCCATGAAAGCAATTCAAGATATCCATATTGTTTTAGCTGGTGTTATTCCACCTTCAGTACATTTCCTAGAATTAGTATGCCATTTTGCTATGAATTACGACCCATATAAGAGGGAAGTACTAGATGGAAGTGGTGAGGCAATGTTGACTTTGATGCATGCAGCTATCACAATAATGCTCAAATTTCCTGTAATAAGAAATCGAATAACCTTGGGTATCGGTTTATACTTACGAGATTATGATACCAATAAAAATGATTATGCTAGGATCATAAATACTAAATGGCTCTTAGCAAAGAAAAAGACAACCACTCAAATCTCTAAAAGATTGGTTAGGGCACAATTTTTTTTGAAGAAGCAAAGGATGTTATTGTATTGTTAAGTTTAATGGCTTGGTTGGAGACCACGAATGAGTTCAAGGAATGGATGTGCACTTACATGTGGATAGTTTTGGAGAAGAAAGGGAGCATTTTTTGGGCAACCTTCATTGTGGAAGCACTTCATGACCACATGGTTATACTGGAAATAAAAATAGAGATGGGTGGTACCATAGAATTGGAATTTTACATGATGAATTATTTGATTTATAATATTGTATCAACATAGGTATTTACCTGGCCTCTTGCCATGTGATAAATTTAAAGAATTCCAAATTCATGATATTTTCCCCCAATTGCAGTTGGTTAATTGGAACGGAAATGTAAGATTGGTTAATGATGTTTCCTTTGCACCAATAATATGTCTATTCAAGCCAAAGTGGGAGCAATACAGGATTTTTGAGGAGGTTAGACAAGTAATCATGGAATATGAATTCTATTTCATTCAGTACAAGAATTTTACATACATCAGAGTTAGTGGATTTGAAGGTTAACCATGTAAATTTCCTAGGTACTTAGATGAAAAAATTTCCTTATGTGAATTGGAAAGAAATTGACACCAGTTCACAAATTAATTGCTGGAAAACACAAGACAAACATTAAGTTTCCTATCAATGATGGAAGGTACTCATACCCTTTAATTATAAAATCCAAGTTAATTGAAGATGAGAGGAAAAGGTTTGCGATGGAAACATTAGAGGTAAAGGCCAACTATGACATAACAGGTGGGTGTTTAACAATATTGCAAACACTTTCAAACATGAGCCTCAATTTGAGGACTATTGGATGAATTGTAGATATGAGGAAGAGGTCAGGATAAGAGACTTCTCTAGAATGACCCTTACCCAAATTATAAATTTCAAGATTGTTGATATTCCTGAGGGAATTGTGGATGATCCACATATAGTGAGTAAATGCTATCTTGATCAAAAGGTGGAGGGACAACTTACAATCCCTTTAGATTGGAATGAAGAGGAATCAGATGATTCATATTCCCAGATTATTGATGTAATGAGGAGAACAATAAATTGGTTATCCCAGAAGAACATTGATTTATCAGTTCAAAGAACATTGATTTATCAGTTCATAGAACAATATTTCTTAATAAATTAAGGGATTTGGGAAATTTGAAATATGACATTCCTCCCCTGAGAGAAGGAGTTGACAGAATGGATCCCTTGGGAAGAAAATATCCTCAATTTCCTTATAAAAATGTCTACTTCAGAACTTATAGATGAATGCAATTCTATTACCAGTGGGATTGGTACTTCTATGTTTGCTCTAAGACAAAGGACTAAGGAAATGCTTCTGAAATCTATGGAAAATGCTCCTATCACCTTTGCATTACCACTTCAAGTAAAAGGGAAGGGTATGGATACTCATATGACTCCTTCAGATGTTTTTCCAAAACCCCACAATACTAATAATTTGATGAGTGGGGCCATAGAAAGTGGTCATTCATAATCTAAGCCACATGATGAAGAGAAAAGAGCACCACCATACCTTAAGAAGTTTGAAAGCTCACATAAGAGACAAAATTTTTTGTATGAGCCAATTCTGGTAAGAGAAGGTGCTCATAGACACATGAAACATAAACATAGAGATGTAGTGATTAATCCCCCAGAACATGAAAAAATGGTGTTTTCCAGGTACAACATGTAGCATCAGTGCCATAGGTTGGGCAACCAGTTCCTTTATTTTCACCTTTATCTTCAGAGGGAGTGAAAATTGGGAGCACTCAGGAACAAACAACTCAAGGTAATGTCTTATTTAATCCAATGGATAGTGAAGTCTTGGATCAAGGTGTGAAAACATCTAAAGCCATGTCAGTTGAAAATGTTAATATACGTTTATTTGAACAATTGCGAGAGTCAGCAAAGGCTCAAGTAGAGATAATGGATGTTGATAATGGTGAATAATTTTCCACATTGGATGCATTTGACCTATCTATTGATGAACAAACAACAAATAATGTAAGTGATCTTCAAATGAGTGAAGAAATGGAAAAAATTACTCATATGCCAACCAGTGAAATTAGAATTCAAGCGTCAGAAATTTCCTTCTTCCGGATTGACATCTCAGCAAACTTCTCTCCCGAATCCTCATGATCCCCTGAAGTTGCTTAGCAACTTTAGGTCTTTCGATCTCTTCTTCCTGCTCAGATCGTGGATACGGCAATTCAATGCTCCTCTAAGTTTCAACCCATTCTCGCTTCTATAACAAACGCAAAGCTAACATTCCGAGAAATACTTCTCAGAGTATGGAAGCGTTGAGGTGCACGCCATCTTCCCGCTCTATCATCCTCTCCGCCAGAAAGGTCCACAGATTTAATGGCTGCCATCTTCTGGATCATCCAAAACAATCCCTTTCAAATTCCATCTCGTCAGCTTTTCAACGTATCCTCTAAGAAAGGCGCGTGGGGGGGGGGGCGAGCGAATTGCTGAGGGAGAAGATAATGTCTCTAATATTCAGTGGAGCATCGCAGCATCTGCTGCTGCGCGGTGTAATAGTTGGTGAAGCATCGAGTACTGTAGAAACCGGAGTTAAAGTCATGGGTCCGGGAAGTTGATCCTCCGTCCTTGGATTGCAGATCTTCTATGCACTTCAACTTCTCACTTTCCTGCTGCTTCGATCCTTCCTTGCTCTCCAGCGTTGAGGGAATCTCTTGTGCCAAGTTTCCCGTGTACTTACTCATCAAGCTTCATCAGAGCAATATCCGCGTCGTCAGCACCAGTTTGAAGTATTTCACCAACAACAGCTCTCGCTTTTCTTCAATTGTGGTTGCGCTCCAGTTTATTCTGCATATGGCTTAATCTCCCCCATTTTATGGTAAGCTTTTAAGTCCCCACATTCCCATCAGCTTTAAGATTCTGCAGGTATCAACGCACTATTCCAAAGTCGAACACTTTTCTTTGTTTGACCAGTCTGCTGAAATCGCGTCTTTCCAACCTCGTACGCACTTCCGCACTTCATCCAGAATCTTCTAATGGAAGTCACATGTGCGTACTACTCGACTGGGAGATTGTCTTCCTGGCTATTCCAATGGATCTAAGTATCAAACCGTGCAAGGGAGAACTCTTTGCTCATACTTGGAACAACATTTTGCGCCTGTCCATCCCTCGAGCTCGTTAATGCTAATGCAGCTGAATATCTCATAGTGATTGTGGAAGAAACCCATAGACTTTTCCCATTTGATTGCAGGTTTGCACTCCACAAGTTTGTCTCTGTTAGCTCCATGGTGATCAATCTATCATCGGATACTTGGCATCGTTTGTTGGTTCTCTAAGAAATTCTGTGACCCTGAGGTATGTGAAATCTACAAATTGACTGAAATGTACTGCCAATCTTGGACACGCTTCACACGCTTCCTCGGCTTACCCTGTTGCCTTCAAGTCTTTGTCTACCTGCAGATGAATCGTAGAAGAAGTAATCATTGATACTTTGACGTCGTTCTCGCAGGCAGGTGCAGTAGCTCGGGACAATTCAAAGGGGTCCTTGAAAGAACACGGCATCTATCTGCTTGGAAATACAGCCCTGTGAAGCTGCGCATACACCAAGTAGAAGTCATTTTGAGTTGAAAGTACGCTTCCGTTCTTGGAGTTTGCTCACCGATGTTTTGCTAATAATTTTCGACCAATTGATTAGATATCACCTTGTTGATTTCATGGTCCTGAGGAAAGCCTACTCCAGGTAACGGAAAGTGTAAGCATTCACTCGCCATTCATCCTCATCGCATTTTACGACCCAAAAATCCCAAAATCTACCTCCTGCACCAATTGGACCGGGGAAGAGTTTCTCGGGAACTTTGAAGGAGATCTGAGGCTTCTTCATGTATCGGCTATTCATGATGCTAATCTCAATCAGCTCTATGCTTCTTCTCCCATCTACTGTCGCATCCTGAATGCTAATAGAAGGTCACCACCTTTCCATACTGTAAATCTTCAACAATAATTGATGAACTTCTGCATCCAAGAATAGTTGTTCTTTCCGAAAGCTCACTACTGAGGCTGGATGAAGATGATAAGATCTAAGCACACTCCTCATTAACTCTATCCAATTGGGTTGTACATGGAAAAGCTGCATCTGGGATAATTGTCCATTGCTTTTCTGGCAACGCTGAAGTGAATTCTTTCCCACGCTGGATCTTCTATCAAATTGGCCAGAGGTTCCAGGCTAGATCTGTGTCTCCTATGTCTGCAAGTTTGGAAGAAATGCATGACTCCATCGTGCTTTCTTTTTCAATCTCTTTTCCGCCATAGCTTTCTCTATCTTCGTCTAAAAATTCTTTTTCTTCTTACTTACTTGGCCGGATTTTCTTCAATACTGGGTGCGATCTGGACACTTCTTCAGATTCGGAGGATATTTGCAATGTGTTTGGACTTGATAAAACTCCTTTTCTTTTGTAAAGTCAACAAAAAAAAACCTGTAATGAATTACCCTGCATTTATTTAGACAAAAATGGCCACCGTAGCATGAATAGTGAATTTAAATTGTAAAATCTGCACTTTTTCAAGCTGCTGCCTCAAAAAATGGTGTTTAATTTACACTAAAGAGAGCATGAATCTTCAATCAACACCTGAGCTTCTTAACACCTGTGAAACAATTATCTGTAGACAAGATCAAACCTCCTCTAAAGCATGCGCCAATCTGGAACTTTTAGCCTTGTTGTCACCATCTCTGAGCCATCATTCTCTATGGGGGTGCACTTTTCGCACTTGGCTCATTTCTTTACCTGTGATTCAATAATTCATTTTCCCATATGGGCTGCCCATGCTATATAACCTCACAATTCTATAATTAAAAATTATGCTCTAATGAACATGAAAGGCAATTAATTATTAAAAATCATCTTTTCTTTTAAAAAAGCATGTTTAAGGACAGTCATCCAATAAATGAAATTAATTCATTAATCCGTCACACATCCTTTTCACTTAATCTTCCAGTTTGCTTTGACACATAAGCCACTGCAAATAGAAATTTATTTAATGTTGTGGTAATGCCTTAAAAAACATTAAATCATACCCAAATGGGGCAACAGACTTTTTTGGCACATGTAAATAAATTCAATTTAATCCATTTAAATCTATTTCTTTTATTCCCCTTTGACTTCTTGATTTTCTTCCATGTCTGGGGGCCAAAATTGTTTGAATAAATATTAACAAATATTTATTTAATGCATTATTATTCACCCAAAGTGGGTCGCACTTTTTTGCATAATAGAATTCTATTTTTAAGAATTTATCACAATGGGATTCTTTAGCCTGCAAGGCAGCCCTAGAAATTCCATGATCCACTTAAGTGATTTGACTTTGACAATGGGATTATTTACCCTGCAAGGAAAGCAATAAAATCCCATGATTTCACTTAAGTCACTTTTCTTTTATTTTCACCATGGGAATTTTCACCCTGCAAGGTAGGTAATAAATTACCGTCTGGCTGTGGCCTCTAACTTTCCCACTGCAGCTTAAGTGAATTTTATAACACGGGAAAAAGTACCCTACTAGGCAGGTATAAAATTCTCACCCTTGCCTGCCGCTTCTATTTTTTCCCATTGCAGCTTAAATCCTTTGTTTTCCAAAAAAGCGCTCAATCCCCGTAGGGGCTTTTCCGTGCACGACTTCACTTTTTCCCGGTGATCCAGACCTTCGATGGTGACTTCCTCCAGGCATAATGTGTGTATATGTTTTCCAACTGCTCCAGACCAAAAATCGAGCTTACCCGGCAAAGGAATTGCTCTAGAGAAATTTCATAGAAAACGAAATGGGACAACACAAAAACACGAAAAATTGCCCAAAGTTACAAATAAAGCCCAAAACTTATTCCAAGTTAAAACCCTTATGGTACATAAGAGTAATGACATATCCGATCATAACAGAGTTAAAACGGAGCGCAAATAGCCTCATACGGGGCTCAAAATAATTAAATACAAATTTCCCGCAAACAAATCCCGACGACAAAATATAACAACTTTGGGCATCTAGGTATTTGGCGAAAAAGGCTAATATGGCTCTTTGGGATTATCTTGACGCAATACAAGAACTTTCAGACAATAAAAACACAAAACGACCCATTATTTTAAAAGTACGAAAAAATTTCGGATAGGGTAGTCGCAGATTTCAAGGTGAAATCTAGGTGACACCACAACTCATCACAACCACATCACTAGTGCAAAGCTCCTAAACAAGTTGCATGCACTAATTAAGATAAGACTACCTTAATTCAAATGACTACCCTGTTTTGGAGGTATTTATCTTAGTCTTAGAAGTTCAAACCTGTAATATATGTATTTTTCCACTTTAGATGGTTGTATCAAACCCAAACCATGTTCACCAAGCTCTAACAATGTCAAATGGTCTATGAGAGCAACTACATTTCATACAACTCCACTCATTCTTACCTTTCTTGAACTAGTCCTTTACACATCTTCCCTAATTCTTTCTAAAAAACAAGCAACTTTAGGCCTTTATCTCCTAACTATCACCTTCATACCCTCATACCTGATTGCACACTCCACACAATGTTAATCAAACTGACTAAAGCCCTTCAAAATGGTGTAATTGCATCAACCTCCTTGATTTCACTCAAAATTTCCATATTGGCTTCTCAAGAAATGTACCTCTTATTGGCTCGTGGATACAATCATATAAGACAACGCATTACAAATTTTCAACACCTTTTGACACCCTTTATGATCATGGTGATGTGTGACAAATTTCATAGTTGGTCTTAATCAACTTCTCTTAATCATATAAGACAACGCATTACAAATTTTCAACACCTTTTGACACCCTTTATGATCATGGTGATGTGTGACAAATTTCATAGTTGGTCTTAATCAACTTCTCTTTCAAACCCCAAATTTGTTCTTCTAGTTAACTAGGTACAACTAGCCATGCCCCTATTGTTTATTGAGCCTATTTTCCAATATAAGAGGTTTCCCATATAAATCCATGCATATTATAACACCCATTAGATACTTTTCTCAGTACACAAATTTTAAATATGGCTTCCTCATCCAAAGTTCCACAAATGACACAACCTTAGGGTTTTATTAGGTCTTGTAATATTGTTATAGTCTCTACAACAAGACTCCCATTGGTATCTGAAAATCTAACCAAGGAAATTTTAACTTTCTCTCAAAATCCTTTGACTAACCATAACATCGTGCTTCCTTCCAAATTTTGGATCAAAATGACCAGTTTTAAGACTTTAAGTCTCAAACCCTAGTTGTGAAAGGATTTCTAGCCCGAGAAACTTGCAAACTTCATAACAAGCATTTCTAGAAATGGGTCAATAAGATTTTTTCTACCTTCCTTCCATTCCTATGACTTTAAGTCTCAAACCCTAGTTGTGAAAGGATTTCTAGCCCGAGAAACTTGCAAACTTCATAACAAGCATTGGAATCAATTTCAAACTCTAGAAATGGGTCAATAAGATTTTTTCTACCTTCCTTCCATTCCTATGTCTACAGTGAAATCTTATTAATTGAGAATCGTCCATATCCATGTTAAATAAATTGTCACAGATTTATAAAATCAGGGTTTAGTCTCAGTTTTACACTAGCAACAGAGTATTAGCCAAGGTTTCACTTTTACCTTATTGATAGAGTTATATCACCTGAGCATAATCTTATACAACCTCTAATGCACATCTATTTGTAAAAAGATCCAATCCAACCTTATCTTTTAACTATAATCCATTGTTTCAATCTTGCTCTGTTAGAGTTTTACACCCATGCATTGAGAAACTTACACTTACAATCTTATAACATTCCACTGAATCACTTTACACCACAATATGAAATAAAAATTTGGATCACACCTCAAAATTTCAAACACAGTCAAAAGTTACTCACAGTCTTATTATACCAAGACAGACTGTTAATCCTTCACAAATTTAACTTTATCAATCAAGAAGATACACAATCAAAGTTCTAATGCTAAGAATCCACCATAAGCATGCTCTACCAAGGTTCACATAGACCATTCATTAGTTTTCCAAACCACGTATGCACAAAACTTAGATTTTCAAAATTGAAGACAAGAGATTCAACTAAAAAAACACAGAGTTATGTCAATCTAACCATATTTTTCATACAAAATTTCATAGTTCATCATCCACATTCCTTTCTTCATCCTCCATCCTCAATGAATGATCCCTCACCAACCTTCATTTGATATTTTTACTCCTCCCATATCCTAACTAACTCTCTTAGGCTCATATGCCTAATCTTAGCTAATATAGCTTTATTACATAATTTTTACCTTTAGTTCGACTATAAAACCCGATACACAAATCCCATCCCGAAAAACTTTCTTAGCCTTAGTTTTCGTTTCCCCAAACTCACCATTACCTACTCAACCACAAAACCTATGTTCTTACCAACACCGATCCCTTACAGACTTCATGTATGCCAAAACCTTATCAAAATCAATTGTGGTTGCACGATGCTGATGCTTATTAGCGCTTGACCTCAAA
>JAHRHJ020000902.1:0-42380 GCA_019776745.2 Taxus chinensis
TAGTCAATGTCCTTGCTGCAACACACATATAAGGAAGAATGTATTCCTCTTTTTGTAACATGTGGCGGCCATGACCATGATACTGAGGATTATATATGGTGGCGAATCCATGATACCTTGATATTGGGGTTCGAAAGGCAAAATGTGTCGAATAATTCTAAGGGTAAAGAACGAGCACCAGGTCAAGATATAATCAACTGCGCCGCTATTATATGACAGGAATGATGGGTGATTTGAAGGAGGTCATGGAGAGGATGGGGGGATCGAGGTGGATATGGGGACAGGCGCCGAGGTGGAGGAAGGGTGAGTTCTGTATGGAACATGTTCTAAGTGGATCACCTGAACCACTATAGGTGACTGCTTGCCAGAATATTTCATGGTCATTTGGATATGGATGTGAAAGGGACAAGAAATGAGGGGGTCTAGACTTGTACGAGCATCTCAGTAAGCAGCAAAGCAAGAGACAAACAAAGATGCGGGGACGGTTGGATCGCGCACAGTAGTAGTAGACAACCCGTGGTGATGCCAAGTTAACACCAGAACCCGAAGTCAGTAACAGTGGATTTACCACAGAGATGAAGTGCATGATAAAAAGAGGCATCGCACAGAAGCTGACAATCACTGGAGCGAGGTTTAATGCCAGGTATCCAGACTAAACTCATCAGAAGGAAGTCTATCAAAGACCCATGGAGGTTTCTAGGAATCTTCAGGGTGAGATACAATGTTAAAAGAGTAGTCTAGGAAAATGGGCATAAGAAGGATACAGAAAAGCCTCCTCTGATATTGATGACATCAAATTTGATGTAGAAGATACACTAGGAGAACCTTATTCTTTATTGGGGAATTGTTTGAAAGGGAATACTCAGTGTGAAAACACTGGAGACAAATACTCTTGCAATCTCCCTCCTGATGCATGACTACGACAAGGAAAGCACTTTGAATTTGTTGTGGACGGTTGGTTTTTAGCAAACATTTTGATTGTACAGGTGCAAAAGGTAAATGTACATACATTGGATGCAGGGTATAAAGGGGAGACCTCCATTGATTCCATCACTCCAATGTGTTTGTTCAGGAAAAATAGGACTAGGCTACTCCCCCCCCCCCCCATAGGAGTATGAAAGAGCATCTAGCACTATACAAGGGGCCAAGTTCACAGGATATTTTGAAGTATTGGTACTCGCGGAAGTAGATAGCTTTCCAGCATTTGTTGGGCACCCTTGGTGTTATGCAAACAATGCTAATTCGATATTTAACAAGGGTTATATAAGCTTTGAGAATAAGAAAGAACGGGTTATAATCTTTGAACTTTTTTTTTTTGATGGGAAATCCATACCATAGGTAGAACCTTTGAGTGAAAGGAGGACATTGAAAAAAAGTATATACGTGTTATTCGGGGACCTGAGGGTAATGAGCCATCTAAGGAAGGAATTCGCAGGTTTGGGACGACTCTCATTCTCTGAAGTGATACTCTAAGTATTGCTTGTGATGATGGGTAATAGTACTATGACCTGGGGGGCACGAGGTGAAGTGACGCAGTTAAGTTTATGTACGAAGAGTTTCGTTATGTCAGATTGTATAGGTCGTTCGATAACCCTGGTGTATACTGGAACCAAGATCTGACTGTATTTTTTAAAAGCCATGAGGGTAAAAATGGGCGAACTAGGTTAACACGAAGAGATATGTTAACATTATACCTGCATAGGATGTCTACGCATGGTGGGTGGTTCACAAGGATAATATTTCTGAAATGGGACGAGAGTGGAACCCCTTATCTGCTAGGTTTAAGGAACATGCACCTACACAGATTTCACCTATCTGGGATCAACCATTCAAGCTTCACATTCAGCAGTGTGGAGAGACTCTGGACAGTAGAACATGAAGCATTAACACATTCAATGGGTGCATCGGTTATATTCTACTTACAGGTTGAGCGCACACGTGGTATGTATATGTTGAACTACATATAGAAATTGGAAAATTGGCAAGATTGACTGAAGGATGATCCAAAAATTTTGACTTCTTCTCGACCAAACCAACCAATGGAAGGCATTGAGCTTATCAAGTGTTACATATGGGAGATAGGGGGAAGGCGGAGTGAGGAGCTAACCAAGAATTATTTGGTGATGAGACATAGACAAGAGACACATTGAAGAGAAAAAAGACTCCATACTACTGGAACGTGCTTTCTTGCGGAAAGAAAAAGGGAAGTGGTTTACATATTGATGATGAGGAAGTGCGAATTGGATGTGGATCATTCACATAGAGCACGTGAGGTTTAGATAGTGCAGATGTAGCTCGCGGAAAATATATGAACCCATAAAGACAACAAAGTTGAACATTGAAATGGAAGTTAACCTAAGGAAGTGTAATTGAAGACTCCGGTCTGACTCAAAAGTGGAAAAGATCATAGAGTTACTTAGAGAATATGAGGACTTATTCCCTCGGGGTACAATGAACTAAAGGCGTGCATTTAATCACTTGGCGAAAGAAATGAAGATAAGTTAAGGAAGGTGCGCGCCTTATATTAGAAGAGAAAACCATTATCGAATGAATCCCAATTTGCGCAGAAAGTAAAGGAGGAAATTGACAAGACGTTGAAATCTAGAATCATTCAACCGTTACATGAGTCAGAATGGGGTAGTCATGATGGTGATAAGTATCAAGAAAGGATGAGTAGATTCACATTTGTGTAGATTATAGGAGTTGAATGCACATGGTGGTAAGATCCTTTTCCTACGCCATTCATAGAGAGATTATTAGGAGTTGGCTGGGAGGAGAATATATTATTAACAGGATGGGTTTTTAGGGTATCATCAATTAGGATTGCTCTAGAAGATCAAGAAAAGACAACATTTACTAACTAAATGGGCAAAAGGCTTGCCTATATGTGATGCCTCTTGATTGAAAACGCACCTGTTGTATTCTACACAGATAGTGTTTCAAGCATTCAAGTTTTATTCACAACTTCTTACATGGTTTAGATGATGTGACCGTATAGGGCTTATAAAGATCATTGGAACAATCTCGCTGAATGTTTGAAATTGTAGACAGTTGAGTATACTCGCTGAATATCAAGAAGTCATGTTGCAAACCTTTTGAATAACTGGTAGGGCACATAATCTATAAGGAAGGGGTTGCGGGGTGATTCCAAACTAAATTGCAATCCTTTTAGGCTTGAAATTCCTACCAGTCAAAATGAGGAGGTGCGCGGATTTTTTGGTCCATGGGGTATTATAGAAGTTAATCAAAGGGTATGCCAATTTTCGATGCACCTTTGAAGAGGTACTAAGGGAAAGGTACGTTCTATTGGGGAGAATAGCTCACGTTTGAGATATTGAAGGAGAAACTTACTACCGCACCTATCTTATGCTTTCCATCATGGGATAAAAATTTTCATGTACATGTGGACAACTCTGGCATGGCCATTATCACTGTGTTAGCTCAAACTTGGGAAGGTTGTAGCAGATATCCAAATTTTTTTGTAGTAGAAAGTTGGACCCCGTTGAACAGTGAATAACAACTACAAGGAGCGACGCTTTGTCCATGATATATGCCTTAAAAAAATCTATGACGAGTATCTGTTATTCCACACTTCTATTTTATAAATATAAACATGACATCGAAAGTATTTAGTGAACAAGCCGTTCTATATAGTGGTGCATATGTAGATGGCTAGTCTTATCAAGAGTTGACTTTAGAGTTGTGGTGAATCCAGGGAAAAGTAATTTGGGACCGATCACTTGTCTAGAATTCAATCATGTGAAGCAGCGCAAACATAGAAGGACATGCATGATGACAGTTGTATAGGGCTTATAATGCATGCCATCAGATATGAGGACATTGTTGTATTTTAACGAAGGTTTAATGGCTATAGCACCCAAAGATATGAAAGATTGGAAAAGAAATAAAATTGCTATACGTGAAGAACCATTATATTAATAGGGGTGAGTAAACAGTTCGACAGAGATGAAAGGGGTATGCCATTGTTGTATACTAGGATAAGGAACGCAAGATATAAGGTGAGAAACACGTGGTGGTATTGTGGTGTGGCCACTATTGTAGGTGATGCTACATAGGAGCGTGAAATATCTTCTTGCTAGTTAGGTGGGTGGGAAAATTTGTATAAGGGGCTGTATTTCAAGGAATATTGTGTAAGGCAGGTGGACCATTCGGTTAGCATCTAGTGTGTGGGTGGACCCAAACGAGATGAGAATGCCTTATCGACAATTGACAAATGTAAGAGGGCGGCAGTGAGAAAGTGGGGGGGGCTATATAGACTTTGTAAAAGAGAATACATAAGAATGATTGCAAACCAAGGAGGCACGAAGATATCCCGGAGTGACAACTAGATTTTGGCGGCTAATAATCATTACTTGTAAGCATGACCTTTAAAGGGGGGAGAAGCAGCACACGGAGCGAAGGGAAGGAAGTTGTACACTGCTAGGCTAATAGTGAGGTGGTTCTTATGGGAGAAGGGCTTGGGGGACAAGGTATGCGAGGGGTATCCTGGTTACGGGCAGCTTATCGCAAACTGCTGTGGAAATAGGAGGTCAACGACATTGTGGTGGGGAAGTGCGACCAGCAGAGTTGGGGGATTAGCGTTTATGGGGTGACAACCATAAGACTACACCCCTACCTGGGGTCACCCTCAGGCAATAACCACGTAAGGGCTTTGCCAACAGATTCAGATCCAAACAGGCCAGATTTGGAGTTGGAAGAAAATATGGGAGGACAAAGTATCTGCTTGGTGGATGAGAGAAGACAGATAAAGAAGAGTGTGGGGAACACAAAAAGGGGCCACAACCGTTTCAGTTGGTGTTTATGTGGAATTTGGTCGTTCTATAGAATTTATGGTACCTTCTTTGCGTATTGTGGCGCTCTGGAGGTTAGCTGAGACAAGCTGTTGGAAATGGAATGGAGAGAATTGGGTTCAACGGCTGGCACCGAGCCATAACACAGTGGAGTCAAAAGAATAAAAATTGTGGCAGAAAAAGCATTGCATGAGGAAATATCTAGAATAAGAAGCGTGAGGGTGGAAAAAGGGTACTTTTGTATGATCTCGGTTTTTGCGCCATCTCTAGGAAAGCTTAAGGTACATGGTTTGGGGCCCATATTTATTACCACATACTTGAGTCAGGCGCTTTATAGTTGAACACTTGATGGAACACGGCTACCTGGTTACGTTAACGGAGTAGGTTTGAAGCCCTACTATAAATAAGTCTCTTGGTTTTTGTAATAAAAGGCAATAATTGCTAGCTAGATAGGTTTCATTTTTGCATTTCCTTAATGTATTTCTTTCATTGTCCCTATGCTTTGTTCACTTTAGTTCTTGTTTTTGTGTAAGAAGCGCGCTGGCGCCATGAGGCTAACTATCAATATGAAAATCATGTTGATGCACAGAGAACTGGCACAATACTTTTAGTGTGGGTAGTTGTGGTGATTCCAGTATAAATGTTGTGAAGATTGGAAGCTATAACTCTTGACGTTGAGGAAGAGCTGCTAAGGTGATTCACACAATAATTGCTCTCAAAAGTGCCAAAGATGGATGAGTTTGAAGAAAAGTATAACGCGAGGTACGTCGGTGGCCATGATAACTACAGGAGAATGTGTGTCAGGATGAGGTTCTCAGGCACAGGGCACGCGTTTGAATAGAAGTCTATGACCATAAGGTATGAAGGTTCGATGAGGTTATAGCGATGGCAAATAAGATGTACCACACAGAAATGAAAAATTTGGACATAAATGAGGAAATACCTGGTAGTTGGGAGGACAATTACAATGCATCAAATTTAAAATCTATATAAGGATGGGAAGGCGATTCATTTTATTAACCTTTTGTCATTGTGAGTATTCGAGAAAGAGTTAGTGCAAAGAGTCGAGGGATTCGCTTCAAGTGTGAAGAGCATGAAACTAGACATGAAGAGGCAGCTTGTTTGGTTTAAAGAGCTTGGATCCCCAGTTGAGGAAGGGTTTGAAGAAGTAGAGAAGAAAAAGGAGAGCTATGGGCCGTGGTTTCATGATTTGGAGTTAGGCCCTGCATGCAATCGCAGCTAGGGTTTTTTGATTCGAACCATTCAAAAATAAATAGAAGGGTTTTACAAACAGTTGCAATGTATAAATGGTGTCTCCCAAAAAGGCCAATATATGCAGCAGGAACCAAGGACAGAAGAAAGTAGTATTTGAGGAAAGAGCGAAATGCCTCTTGAGAGCAATTTTTTTTGGAAAGGGTAGTATCTGGAAGGGGTTATTGTCGGGAAAGAGTGGGAATCACACATAAAAAAGAGCACAATAACTGAGTACAATCACAGGACCTCTGATAATAAAAAGGAACTTGATGCCCTGCTCATGAAGAGAATAAATAAGTGCACGACGAATGATATGCTAGTATATGATGATGCAGGGGAAAAGTTGTTAAGGAGGATGGGAGTATATCAACTCTACTAGCTTTCTGTATTTTGTAAAATATGAGCCCTTATCCTAATTGTTGATAGAAAATCCATGAGGACTTCTCTACTTGCAGAAAGAAGGGTAAGAATTTCATCCACGCTCATATCTTCAGTTACAGGACTGAAGGCCTCAAGAGAGGACATAAAGAATGATTTAGTAGATAAAGCTGCTATCTTGGAGACCCGTCAGGAGTTGGGGTATATGAAAGGTCTGCGTGGAATGGATATTGATAAACTGAATAACTGGCCGGTGGTGAAGGTAGTTGTGCACTTGGTTACAAAGTTGAATGACCAAAGTCGTTGGTCACAAGTAAACACCATGTGGTTGTACGTAGCAAAGTGCATGGCAGAGGAAGTTGTATATAACATTGCGGGTTACATTGCAGAGGATATTATAGAGGAAGCACGCACGGGAAAGAAAATAAGCTTTGGTGCTAATACGCTATCTTACTATTTATGGGATTGGGGTACCAGCATGGACGCCAAGGATAAAGTATGGGAATACCCATGGAGACAAATCTCCATCAAAAGGTTTGATAAATACCTAATGCAAAGGATCAATGACGGATGAGGTAAAACAAAGGTTGGAGAGTGGTCGAAAGCTCCGTGTGGCTTTCTAAGAGGAGTGGCGCATACCCAAGGAACTAACTACCTTCGCATTTGGGAAGTATGTACAATTGGTTATTTATCATCATTTTTGCATCACCCACACTTCCCACTGAATGTAGTTATGGATCCCATGGTGTACATCCCTTATGCCCTCATAGTAAGGTAACTTTCAGGCATCTGTTCATAGGTTTCACGGATCCACAAAGAATTGATATTTAATGCAACAAGTAGACTGTGACTACCATACTCTAATGTACAAAGTATGTATAATCCAAGGCAGAGTGGCATACAATGAGACTATTCTTTTAAGATATTAAGCTAAAACCAATAATCTCATGGTGGGGGCAACAACAGTAGGTGTACCGCTTTTATACATGTAGCTGAAGACCAAGTGGAGAATAATAAGTATGTGGAGAATGATTACTCGCGCTGCCAGGGCACCAAGGGAAACCATACGTTAAGAACATCCAGCACCCAAGATTTCAAAAGCCCATAGCCCATTCAGGTTGATGATGAAGAAGATGAGGCATGAAGACAATGAGGCTTAAGTGCAGAGGAGCAAGGCAACCAACTAGAAATAATAGGCTGAGCGCGCGGGTACTCACTAGGAAGGAGGAACAAACAAGAGACACTGGAGGTTGACGAAAAGTTCAAAGATTTTAAAAAAGTTATTTAAATGCCAAGACACAAGCCCTCAGACTTTATAAATCACACCGCGCCTCTCACCAACAATGACTGCCTAGAGAAAAGACCGAAGAAAGCTAGGGCTAAATGAAGAGTGCAGAGGAATCAGGGAGAGCGCGCATGGGGCCTCGCAACACAACATTAACGAGAAAGACCTCAAAATATAGAGGAGAATAGTCAACAAGAGAGACGAAAAATGAGGAGTACGGATGGAGGATAAAAAGAAAAGTCTGAACAACCCTTGATACCAAAACAAGGATCCTACTCTTGAGGCCAGAGTACCAAAAGGGCCAAGGATAGGTAGTGCACACGAGTAATATATGTGTCATTGTGGATATGTCGAGGATAAAGAAAATATTGTCTGAGCCCGCTTTTAGAGAACAATCGAGAAAAAGGATTTATATGGCTAGGAGCTCATGGATGAAGACATGACAACAATGCGTACAAGAAAGCAACTATCCTGGTCAAAGCACACCCACATGGACGAGCCCAATTTTGATGTGTGTAAGGAATCATGTATGTCGAGTAAATTGAGAAAGGCACCACAAGCCAACCATATAACATTAAAGCTAACTAGTATGTTAGATGACCAAGTGAGTAACACACTGGTGAAAGTGTCAGTGAAACATAGACAAGGCCTTCATGATCAAAGCGTTGCGTGAAGAGCTGAAGGCAAAAGATAAAGAAATAGCACGCTTACAACAAGAGAAGGACTTGACCCAACAAAAATATGACACTTTCGTAAGTATGGTGGGAAGAAATTGGGGATCTATGTGGTTTAAAAGCCTGCACCCGCATCTAGAGCCCAAATTACTAGAATCTTTTCATTTAGCATGCACTATGTAAATACTTTGTTGAAACTGTATTAGAAGATTAAAACTATAAGAATACCAGAACAAAAGAATGTTGTGATGCGGAAAGGGGCTAAGAAATATGGCATGTGACAAATTGTGCACAATGGCCTACTACAAGCACTCTACAGGAATAGTTGAAGAAGGCCAGACCGCTTTAATATTTGCAAGCCCCGGAAGTTCTGAGTCAGGAAACAAATGGATGAAAGACAACAAAGTACACAAGGCCATGAAAGATGAGACCTTAGGCTGCGCCAAAAGATTAAAAATCATGAAACAAAAGTGCGAGGCCTTGGCAGCATCACAACAGCTACATAAGGAGAGGTTGGATGAGCTTGGAAAACTCATTGCCCAGAGTATGGATGTACTAGAAGAAGCGCATACTTCAATGTCCACCATTATGTTTGGTATTGAATAAATTAAGAAAGGTGGAAGTGAAACCGGTGACTGGGTCCGTTGTTGTGGGTACACGTAGAAAAATAGGAAAGGCCCTCACCACTGAAAAAATTAGATGCCTGAAATAAGAGCAGAATATCCAGAAATGATACTTCATGGTGGATCAGAAGAGCCTAAAGCTTGAGGCATTATTTTATTCTTTCCAATTCTTTATGTATGATTTATTCAAAATTCTTTATTCAACATTCTTTATTTAGTTTTGGAGATAACCATTATCGGGGCGGCAAATGAAGATTATTGTGGGGAATGTTGATCAGAGAAAATACTTAGAAGAACTCACACATAGATTTCGCATAGGAGAACAAGCCAGATTCAAAGGTGCGGAAGGCTAGGAATAACTGGCGCATGAAAGGCAAGTTCAGTATTTAGGACTTAGCCGTTTTGGAGCATGAAGTCTATTTTGAGAATTTGGCATGCAGAACACACAAAAACACGATCTTGCCACCCACACATCATCTATCTTTAGATGATTGGATCAAGCACTTTGCATGAAGGTGAATCCAGAATATATTTAGCACTTAACTATCATTGATCTATAGATAGCCACTTGCCATGTCTGGCTATGATTGTAAAAAGGTGTGGTGCTTTATTACGGCAACCTATTTCTGGAGTAGTTAAGCGTGAGGGTCAAAGTCCCCACCCTATATATATGAGTTGAATTACTAGTTGATATATATCTATAAATATATATAATATAACACACATAGGATAGAAGAGAGAACCATAGGCTAGAGATTTATATGTGTGTAATGTACGGGATAATTATATCACATCCATGGCACTACTCTTGTTTAAGTGTATTAAGTTTCTGTATTATTTGTTTAGATAATTATGAAGAAATTGGGCCGAACCAAGTGTTATCTGTATGTCCTCGCGCATTGCATGGGGGGGGATTGATTCGTTTATTTATTAACACTTAAAAAAAACACATTCATTCATAGATTCTAGTTTTTGTTATACAACACCGTATGATATGGATTAGTTCTTAATTGTCTATCTGTTAGGAAATAAGGGATAAATTTGTGTAATAACCCCCTCAACAGAATCGCAATAGTTAGAACTAATATGCAGAAATTAATTACAGATCTCAAATCAAATTACAGAAAAAATAACACAATACAAAGAGAACAATATTTAACAGTGGTTCACGCAATTTGGGCCCTACGTCCACCAGAATCCTTGCTCAGCTTTATTACAACCACCCCTCACTCAATCCAATAGCCAGATCCGTTTGGAGCTATCTCAACAAACTCTACAGAATTCACATCTGCATTCAAAACATCTGCAATACATTTGCTTGTACATCTATCATATTCATAAGACCATATAAATAGACAACTGCTTAAGCCGTTTTACAAAACCTTGGGTTCAAACCATGGGCAACACCGTCCCTAAACCTACGGGTCAAAAAACTTTCCAATATGAGAAAAGCACGTTTCCCGATATGTCGGGTGCATTTTTCAAGGCCAAAAAATTTTATGCCTAAAAAAAAAAATTCGGGGGCTGCACCCCTGGACCCCCACTCGAGGCCCGGCCCGGCCCCAAACCCCAGTGAGGATACATGAAAATTGTATAGTAGTTACTCTAGTGTACATCTTCAACACTTTCACACATGAAAAAAGCTCCACAACCTAACATCTCCCCTTGGAGACATTTTTCCTCTGAGCAAAGCTTCTCAACCCTTCACTAGTTTTTCTGTGAAGACCAACCATAGCTGAACACAACTTTTAGTTTTTCCCTTGTGACCACACTTGGTCATCATGTCTGCGGATTTGAAAAGTACGAATCTTCTCAAACTCAACTTCTCTTCCTCCAAAGCTGTCATGATGAAATGGTACCTTACGTATATGGCTTTGGTCCCTAGCGTGGAAGCAGAGTTCTTAGCTAGGTGTATAGCACTCTGACTATCCCTATGCCGCCTTACTTCCTCCTGCTTATGCCCAACTCCTCAAGCAATTTTTGTAACCAAATCATCTCTTTGTTTGCCTCTGTTATAGTAACATAATCAGCCTCCATGGTTGGCAAAGCCACCAGCTTCTATCATTGTGGAATCTAGCTCACTGCTGTCCCACCTACAGTGTAAATATAACCTGTCGTGATTCTCCTACTGTCTACATCTCCAGTCATGTCTAAATCTACATAACCATGTAAAGTGGTGTCTGGTCCACTGTAACACAAAACAGTACCCATGGTCCCTCTCAAATACCGAAGTATCCATTTTATTTCCTATCAGTGCTCATTTCCTGGATCACTCATAAACCTACTCACTGCTCCTAGTGCATGGAAAATATCTGTCCTAGTGCATACCATAGCATACATCAAACTGCCAACCACTAATGAGTAAGACACCTTGGACATCAAGTTTATTTCCTGCTCTATCTTGGGACACTGATCCTTTGATAACTTAAAATGGCCTGCCAAAGGAGTCCCTACCAGTTTAGCATCCTGCATGTTAAACCTATCCAATACCTTCTTAATGTACTCTTCCTGAGATAAATTCAGCTTCTGTTTGTTCCTATCCCGAGTTATCCTCATACCAAGGATTTGTCTGGCTGACCCCAAATCCTTCATATCAAAGGATTCACTTAGCTATTTCTTGAGTACTTTATTTCCTACATGTTTTTACCTACAACCAACATGTCATCAACATACAAACACAGGATAATATAACTTCCCTTCTAAAATTTCTTTGTATACATGCAATGGTCAGAATGACATCTAATATAACCTTGTTCCATCATGAAGCTATCAAACTTCTTATACCATTGACGTGGAGCTTGTTTCAGGCCATACAAGCTCTTCTTCAGTTTGCACACCATCTCCTCTTTACCTTTGACTTCATATCCTTCTGGCTGCTGCATATATAGCTCCTCCAAATCACCATGGAGAAATGCAGTCTTTACATCTAACTGTTCTAAGTGAAAGTCTTCTGATGCCACTATTCCAAGAACAGTTCTGATAGAAGTCATTTTTACTACAGGAGAAAAAATCTCATCAAAATCTATACCTTGTTTCTGTGTAAACCCCTTGACCACCAATCGGGCCTTATATCTTTTCTTTCCTCCTTCGTCTTTAACTTTGTACACCCACTTGTTCTGTAATGTTGTTTTGCCTTCCGATAGCTTCACCAAATCCCAATTTTGGTTCTCCATGAGAGAATTATACTCCTCATCCATGGCTTGCTCCCACTTCTTACTGACATCTACCTGCATTACTTCATCAAATCTCTCTGGCTCTCCACTATCAGTGAGTAATAAATAATAAAGAGAAGGAGAAAAATGTTCAGGTTCTTTTCTTACCCTAGAAGACCTCCTCACTTTAGGAGTTTGGGGTTCCTATTGAGTAGGTTCCTGAACTGATTCATGGGTCATTGTCCCAGCCGGAAGATCCTCTACCACTGCATATTCTTTCTTGTATTCTTCCCTGTTTTCCTACAACAATTTCTTAGACATGACTTTCTCATTAAAGACCACATCCCTAGACCAAATGATTTTCTTTTCCTTAATACTCCAACATTTAAATCCAAAGTCATCACCACCATAACCAATAAAAGTGCATTTTTCTGATTTAGCCTCTAGCTTGGTCCTATCATCCTTGTCAATATGAAAAAACACCTCACATTCAAAGACTCTAAGAAATGAGTAATTAACTTTCTTACCATACCAAGCCTCCTCAGGTATGCCTCCATCTAAAGCACTTGAGGGTCCTCTATTTATCAAGTACACAGTTGTGCTCACCGCTTCTGCCCAAAAAAAGAGGCAGTCATGCATGTATCCTCATGCTCCTAGCACATTCCATTATTGTTCTATTCATCCTTTCTGACACCCCATTCTGATGTGGGGTTCCTGGAACTGTCTTTTGCCTATGGATTCCATTCTTAGAATAATAATCATCAAACTCATTGCTGTAATACTACCCTCCATTATCTGACCTGAGACATTTTAACTTAAGACCTATTTCATTCTCTACCAAGGATTTCCATTTAACAAAAATATCAAATACATCATATTTTTTTCTAATACAATAAACCAAAACTTTCCTTGTTGCATCATCAATAAAAGTAACATAATAACTTGAACCCCCAAGAGATGATACCTGAGCTGGCCCCCACACATCATAATGTACCAGCTCTAACTTACTCTCTTTCTTCATTGGTCCAACCTTGAGAAACCTTACTCGCTTCTATTTCCCATATATGCAGTTCTCACATAAATCTAAACCTATTTTTGTATATCCAGGCAAATTCTTCTTTATGATGTCCATGCCCTTATGGCTCATATGACTGAGCCTATAGTGCCATAATGTTGTATCTGCATCTGAAGCCACAAGATTATAATCATTAGTACTATCATTGGTGAAATACAAGGTTCCAACCTTCTTACCTCTTGCCACCACAAGATCACCCTTGGTAACCTTCCAAGAGTCAGCTGTAAATATCACAGTACAACCATCACTTCCCAATTTCCCCACCGATATCAAATTTCTCCTTAATGTAGGCACATGTCTAACATCCTTCAATAGCCAAGTATTCTCATTCTGCATCTTAACCTAAACAGAACCTTTTTCCAACTATGTTGCAAGGCTCATCATCACCAAGAAAAACATGCCCAAGATCTCCTTGAACATAATCAACAAAATAATGCCTATGTAGAGTAGCACGGAAAGAAGCCCCTGAATCTAAAACCCAAGATTCAGTATATTATGCAAAGAAAGAATTAAAGCATCCTAGCATACATTACCCGATGCCACATTTGCCTCATTTTTTTCTTCCTATTGTTTCTTCTTATCCCGAAGCTCCCAACAGTCTTTCTTTTCATGCCCAGACTTTCAACAATTCCAGCATACAATCTTGCTCTTGGATTTTGACCTTGCCCGATCTTTCAATTTTCCACAGTTTCCTCTATTCTTCTGTCTCCCTCTAGTTTCCAATGTCAAAGCATTCCTTAAAGTAGAAGAATCCCCAGAGATTTTTGTTTGCATTTCCTTGCTTAAAATCACCCCTACAACATCCTCAAACTTTAACTTTGAGTTAGCTAGAACCGAGTTTCTTACCGCCATTACTAGGCTATTCCAACTCTAAGGTAGAGAGCACAGAATTAATAAATCGCTAACTTCTTCATCAAATTTTATTGTAATCGAAGCTAGCATATTCACAACCGTATTGAAATCATTTAAATGATATGCTATAGAAATATTCTCAAACATCTTCATATTAAACAAATTTTTCATTAAAAATATCTTGTTAGAGGCAGAGGGTTTTTCATATAACTTCCCTAATGCATCCATTAGATTTTTTGTAGTATTTTCCTTTGAAACATTAAATAATACCGAAGATGGAAGACATAGCTGGCTCATTCCAAGTGCCTTCTGATCCAAAAAATCCCATTCCACATCTGTCATACTCGAGGGTTTGTTCACCTTCTCAGACAACGGAGTATAAAGATCCTTCTGATAAAGGTAATCTTCCATCTGCATCTTCCAAAGACTAAAATTATGCCTGTTGAATTTATCAACCCTTGATCTTCCATCATCTTCCATAGCTCCCACTCAAGCTAAAAACATTTCCCTGTGATTCAACACTTCAGCATACCAAACCAAGCTCTAATACCAATTGTTAAGAATTAATAATATCTAATGCGGAAAAATTCCTTAGAATCACATCAGTAGAAACTAATATGCAGAATATTACAGATCAGAAATAAAAGTGAAATAAATAATAAACAACACAAAGACAATATTTAACGTGGTTCACCCAATGTGGGCTACGTCCACCAAGAATCACTTGCTCAGATTTTATTACAAGCCTCCACTCTCTCAATACAATACCCAGATCTTGTTTGGAGCTATGCTCAACAAACCCTCCCAGAATTCTACAGAATTCACACCAAAATTCACAAGCACATCATGCAATACATTTTACTCTTGATATCTATCATAAGACATCAAAGACCATCTTAAATAGACAATGGGTACTGAAAAGCCATTTTACAAATAGCCCATAATGGTTACCCATTAACCATGGATTAATAAACCATCCCATGAAAACCTAATGGCCCCAAAAAACCCCCCTTGACCCGCTCATCAACGAGCGGGACCACCGTTTAGTCATGATACCCGAGTGTAACACATGGAAGGTGTACCAAACTCTAACATGAAAACATGCTCCAAAACATAACATTTTGACAGGGATTGCATGTGAACTTCTCATAAAACGACTGCAAACTACCTAAACATAGCTCTTAAATATTAGGAGTCACTTCAATGTTAGTTTGATTCATGAGCCAAACAGGCTCCAAAAACATAAGCTTCACATCCCAAAACTCCATATCATTAATCACATGAATATGTCTTGAAATCTTCATGTCCCACTAAATTGCCATGAAACATAAATTCGGTTAACTTGCTCAAAATGACACCCAATCTCGGATTTATATAAAAATGCCACTTGAACCACAATGAAATTACCTAATTGTGGACCTTAAAAATTGGGATGAAATCTATATAGAATCAATTCCTATACTATCTTGTATTGTTTTGCTACATATTTGAAAATATAAAACTAAACTCCATATCATAATGCCAAGGGACCATGGAAAGAAGTATTCAACAGGTGAATCAAGACTCACACTTCCTGGTGCGATCAAGTCTACTAGCACCTAGAAGTGTGAATCACTATCACACCTATGGAGTGTAGCATGATGGGGATACTTTAAGGAGGCTAGTCACGACTTGCACTTAGATTAAAAAGTGCATTCACACAAATCATTTTACACATTTTATACTCAGGACCAAATGTGTCATTATCATAGATGTGTGACCTACAGTCTTGCACTATTAGACAATACGACAATCAACTTGAAGAGGAAGAAGAACAATGATCTATACACTACTATAAGGACAAAATTTATTAATCACCTCCAAATGGACCATATTTCTATTAACTATCCATTAATGTACAGAATTATTACAATGATAAGATGCTGACATAAATATTGTCAAGAGCCGCTTTAAACATGGAGGTCACTTCTTCTACCATCATCTCGTAGAAAATATGGAGTACATCATCAACATGCATAAAATCCATGTCTAACCATCCTAAAAAGTCGACCCTTTCTTTATACATTCATCCTAAGGAAAGTTTACGCATAGTTCATCTCTATGATGCATTTCAAAATCTAACGTTTAAATTTCAACTACCATCATCATCATATTGCCCCATATTTATCGATGATAGTAAGATCTTATTTTGGCAAAAATTGATAGTTCAATGGGCCTATGCAATCTTGAAATTAACACTTGAAGCATATCTGATTCTACATTTGGCATGTAGATTTTTGCCCTTTTCCTCCCTACACTAACCTTCCAAAATTAAAGTTATATCAGATCTCCAAACATAGGATATTGCTAAGATGTTTCCATCAGTGCCTTATTTTTCAAATGTTAGAACTCCAATAATAGAAGATATGCTTGAATCCAGTAATGAAAATTTGGAGCACATGCAATACAAATTATGTCCAATATTAGGTTCACATTGGTCCTTGAGCTATCTTGGAATTCAACCCCATCTTGTTTCACCTTTTTCTTAGATTGTTTCTTTGAATTGTTGACGAAAACAGATAGGGTAACGGGCATAGGAGGAATACCTGTTCAAATGTTGGTTGATGGGTTGTTGCATGCGTATGACTTCCTGAATCCACAGCTGACCATGAGAGCTTCCTTTTGGCTAGAAGGAACTACCTGTAATGAAATCAAGAACACCAGAAAGAATTAAACAATATGGGCAGTGAACTGCCTAGCGTGAGCTAGATCCGGGAAGTATGATACTTCCTAGATGGCTGTCAGTCCAATGTTTTAAACAAATTAATGTTGTAAACAAAGTAAATCCTATTGTTATTTTAAAATGATTTAGGTATCTCACTTAAAAACACAATAAGAAAATAGATCTAATCTAACAGGCTAAGCTAGAATAGAATCCAAGGTCAAATGGATTGGTTCTGGGTTTCTCTGCAGGTCTGATAAAGGTCTCAGGTAGGTCACAGGTGAGTGAGGGTGAGGTAAAATTAGGTGGGTAGGTCTCTGTTTAAGGCTGTGTGGGAAAACACAGAGACCGGTGTCGGTCAGGGGTGACCGACGCGGTTAGGTATAACCGGTGCCGGTTACTGTGAGATCTGGAAATGTCACAGAACAGGGTTTTGGTCTCCTTTGTGATTGCACAAAGGATTTTGGTTGGTGGGAGACGAGGTATTGGGTGACTGGAGTAGGATTTTGTGAGGTTTTAATGGGTCTATGGAGGTGAAAATGTTGGAGAAGGTCAAGAGGGAGAAAGATAAACAATGGATGATACAATAATGATGAAATGAAATAACTAGGAAAGTATGAGGTTGTACATACTTGGATTTCATTCCTGAAGGTCTGTGTGTGAAGGATGGAGGTGCTGATGATGGGTTTCAAGGATGCAAGTGATCACCAATTGAAGAAAAGCTTTTGCATGGGCTGCATGCACACTCCTCTTTGCTTGGATAGATTAGAATCGTGGCTGGGATGGCTGTGCAGGAGAAGATGCTCAATCTCCTTCCTTGGATGTGTGTTATTTCTTGAATTGGCTCTCTGAAGATGTGTTATCTCTCTGAGATTTGTTCTTTTCTCATCAACTTTCTTTCTTCCAACTTCCAACTTGTTCCAAGTTCCAACCTTGAGAATAAGGTTGTTTTGGGTTAAAAGGGGTAACCGATGGCGGTCCGGCTTAACCGGCGACGGTTAGGGGTAACCGACGTCGGTCAAGGTGGGATTTCCTAGGTTTACTAAACTTAGGGAGATCCTCCTGATTTTCTTGGATCTCGTGTCGTTATCCCATGGATTAGACTGGGAGCTTCTTGTGAGCATGCGGGAATGTGGTTAGAGGGAATGTAGGCATTGATTTTTAGGGTTTGGGTAAGTCTTAGTTAGTTATGGTAACTTGCTAAGAATAGGTCTTAGGTTGAGTTAGCTTGGTGAGGTGTCTAAGTGAACTGTATGTGTAGATATTATTTAAATAAGATATTTAAATAATAAATATAGTGAGGATAAAGCATTAATTAATTTAAATTAAATTAATATTAGTAGGGTGAAGGGAGTCATGGCTAGGTAGATGTAATAAAGGGAGGCTTATATGTCGAGGGACAAAAGGGGAGTGTGACCTAATTTTAGTGTCTACATTTTTCCCCTTTTTGTTGCGTAGCTTGTATTGGTAAGCGATGCTAACAAAAATAAGATGTGGTTGCCCCATGTGAGGGTGAAGGTGATCCCCCTCAAACCAGGAACTGACGAGGCAGCAGGCTGAAGCGGTGAGTGGTTTGATAAAAGGTAAATGTGAGGAAAAGGCAAGTGGGTGCAGGGGAAAAGGGTGAAAGGTCTACTCGGGAAATCTAGGTAATGGGTCAGGGTCAAAGGTAGCAACAGTCAAATGCACACACACGTATAAACTGCAGCACGCTACCGGGTTGAAGAGCAGGAAAACTCTACATCGTCTAAGGTCGATAGGTTTATCCAAACAAGGTTGAAGTGAATCTGGTATCCAAGGTATAGGATAAGGTCAGGAAACACAACGTAGGTTAGGTGCAGGAATGTTTAGGTATGTTTCGATACACCAAAGGTAGGGTCAGGATAGACAGTCATGGCAATAAGCTAGGTAAAGTCATTAGGTCAATCAACACAGGTAACAGTGCCGCAAGGTATAGCGAACACGTGAGGTCAAAGGTCACTAGCGATGGTCCAGGTCCAAATATCTAGGTCACGGCATGGGTAAGGCCGAGGTAGGGGTAAAATAATGAGGCTTCAACAGAGGATGAGGTGAGGTTGAAGAAGGTGGAGGGCCAGAGGTGAAGGTAAAGTGGTCCAGGTAGGTGTAGGGGAGGAAAAAGAAAGAGGAGGTAAGGAAAATGAGGTCAATGTGAGGGCAATGAGTATGCAGGGTAACCGACATGGTCTGGTATGAACCGATGACGGTATAGGGGAACTGATGATGGTTAGTCTAGGGCACGAGACTGATGTCGGTCAATGGTTAACCGATGTCGGTCGAGTCGAGTAGGGTTCAAAAAGAAAAAACCCATGTTTTGAAAATTCATTTGTGCATTGTGAAAAGGAAGAAAAGGACAAGAAGAGAGAAAAGAGGAAGAGGAAAAAAGAGTACATCAGAGAGCTTGGTTGGTGAGCCACATAGGTGAGATTGATTGGGTGAGAGGTGGGCCACGAGATTGGTGAGCGAGGTGATTGGTTGGGAGAGTGAGAGGTCATTGAGGATGGCAGAGGCTGGAGAGGGATGGGAGAGGAGTGGTGTGGAGGCCGGAGGTTCCAGGCAGTGGGATGTGGTAAGTGTCCAAACCTTTTGAGCATTGTTTAGTGAATTTGATGTAAAATATAGAAAGTATGAAAAATGGGGGGTTTGGGGGGGAAGAATTTCAAAAATGGGAAAAAGAGAGGGAAAAGGGAATGGGGAAGGGTAGGGTGTAGAGAAAAGGGTAATAGAGGAATATTTAGGGGTGTAAGGAGGGAGTTTGTGGGTAGAATAAGTAGGAAGGGAAAAATTAGGGTTGGGAAGTCATGGTGGGGGCAAAACAGTGACCGACGTCAGTCGACTTATGGCCGACGTTGGTGGGTAGTGACCGGTATCGGTCACAAGAAGAGTGACCGACGCTGGTCAAGGGGAGACCATGGTTGGTCAAGGGATAACCGGGGTAAAAGGGAAGGTGAGGGTTTGAAAAAGGGGGGGGGTTTGGGAAGAAGGAAGGAGGGTGGTGGGAAAGGGTTAGGTGAGGGGTAGGGTAAGGGGTAAGGGTAGACGGGATGGGTTTGGGTAGGTTTGGGTGAGGGTTAGGGTAAGGTGGTGGATGGGTTTGGGTGGGTAGGGTAGATAGGTCACCAAATAGGTGTTAGGGATAGGTTTAAGGGTGGGTTTGGGTAGTTGGGTTTGGGTAGGTTTGGGTAGGGAGGTAGGGTAGAGGGTAGGTAGGGTGGGTTTGTAGGTTAGGTGGTTAGGGGAGATGGGTAGGGTGGGGAAAGAGATTAGGTGGGATGTGGGGTGAAATAGGGTAAGTTGGGAAGGTGTACTAATACATTGTTCTTGTGGGATGCAGGTCCCGAGTTAGCTGCGGATGAGGGCCGGGTGCCACCCTTATTATTGACAGTATGAGTGAGCACGATGCAGGAGGAGTGGCAGCATGTTGCAGAGGTGGGGTTGATAGGGGTGAGGTGCTACCGACATGTAGTCTAGGAGGTGAGTTTGATGGTTTCCCTCATCGATAGATGGGACTCGGTGACCAACACCTTCCATATGCTGATGGGTGAGATGACGATCACCCTGGAGGACGTCTACAGGATCCTGCGGTTGCCCATATTGGGGGCCCAGGTTTATTCTATCTCCTCAGAGGCATCTGAGGAGCTACTAGCACCCATTTTTGGTGAGGGTGAGCAGACCTGACATTCCATATCGCTAGTATGAGCTATGGAGTGATGTATAGAGCTCATCCAGAGGAGATGAGGTTAGTAGTACTTTGATGGAGGTAGTGTGCTGCTTTACACTACCAGATGCTAAGGGTGGGAGATTCTCGAGGTCACTGATGGGAGTCCTTCATGACATGATGATACATCAGACACGGTTGCATGGGCACCGACATTGTTGTGTAGGTATATAGAGAGCTATGGGCCTATGGGTGACTGCGGAGGTTCAGCATCTGTTGCATCATACTACTGCATTATTGGGCTTACGAGCACATTGTTTGTGTTGACCAGTGGGGATGCCCCAGGTAGATGCATTCCCACAGAGAGTTTTGAGAGTTGGGTACAGGAGGTGGGTACCGGCCATTGGAGAGGCCCGAGGTGCCAGAGCTACTCATGATGTAGCTTACTACAGGAGGTTGTTGGAGGGGTTGTCTGGGGTGGACATCATTTGGAGGCCATATGTGGGCTTCCCCTCATATAGACAGATGGCTATGAAGCTAGATGGGCTACAGCTATATCTGTGGATAGAGGGGAGGAGAGTGGGAGAGCATGAGTGGATACCCGTAGAGTGGGTTAGGTGCCAGTTTGGGTTAGTCCAAGATGTACCACCTCCCTTCCCACAGTACAGGAGAGATGATGTGGACAAACCTATGTCTCCACCATGACCCACAGTGCCTGACTGGACAGGAGGAGTAGCCAGTAGATACACAGATTGATGATGTTGGGGTGGCAGATGGATACAGGTAGTGGTGGGCAGCACAGCTGAGAGCCATACCACCGAGGCCAGGGCAGCCAGACTTAGCCACCATCACAGTTCAGAGAGATGCCCTACAGGGGTAGGTGGCTACTTTGGTGATGTAGCTTGGGATCATGCAGGGGCAGCTTACAGGTTCAGAGGCATAGGTTGCCATCTTACAGGCCCAGATAGCTATGTTGTAGGCTCAGGTAGGGAAGGATTAGGTACCCACATAGGTGGAGGTAGGGGGGGAGATGGAGATGGAGAGGAGGTAGGTGGAGATGGAGGCAGATAGCCACCCTACAGGTGCAGGTACATAGGATTTACAAGGCCAGTTGGCCACAGCGCAGGGGTAGGTTACGGGTCTGCAGGGCCAGCTGACAGTAGCACAGGCACAGATTACTACCCTGCAGGCCCAGATACAGGCACAGGCACAGATTCCAGGGCTGACTCAGGCTCTAGTACCAGCACAGGGCTCAGTGTAGGTTCAGGGACAGGGTCCCCTTGTACAGGTACCCACGCAGGTAGCGAGACCCATGGCACCTCCACAGACAGTGACCATGGCCAGATTCAGGGATGCCCTAGCAGAGGCATGATATTATCAGGATCATTTGTTAGCTGTCGGGCTAGATGTGCCCTCCTATGCCGAGTACAGAGCACAACAGGCCTCCAGTGAGAGGACTAGATCCCGCAATCACATAGTGTGGAGAGTACAGGGGGCCAGCGAGCCCAGGGACAGGGTCGTGGTGAGGCCACTAGTGTGCAGAGGCCAGCCCCAGGTGAGGGGCCATCAGCAGGAGGTGAGGCAGTGCCGGGCACCAGACAGGTGTGGCAGAGGGGTCAGGAGAGACACAGTCATAGGGAGCATTCCCTGACATCAGATGGGGAGATGATTGACTTGCTATGGACCGGCCTGCGTGCCGAGTCATTTTTGTATGGATTATATATGAGACCGGCCTGTGTGCCGAAGAGATTTTGTTTTATTATGATTTTTTTTGTACATGATACCGGCCTGCGTGAGTATTGAAGATATTTTTGTATATATGAGACCGGCCCTGAGCCGATGACATTTTGTATTGATATATCGGCGATGTATGATGATGACACATGTATTTTTGAGATGATGGCCATGATGAGATACATGTATTTTGAGATACACATTTATTGATTTATATGATGAGATGCACGAGGTTCAGATGATTATGTGTTGTGATGTGTATTTTATTTTACTTTTATTATGATATGAATATTAGGTGAGTTAGGCATGATGGATTAGGTGAGTTAGGCATGATCGAGTCAGGTTGGTTTAGGCATGGATCGAGTCAGGTGGTTTAGGCATGGATGAGTCAGGTCAGTTTAGGCATGGATGAGTCAGGTCAGGTTTAGGCATGGTGAGTCAGTTTAGGCATGGATCGAGTCAGGTTGGTTTAGGCATGGATCGAGTCAGGTTGGTTTAGGCATGGATTGAGTCAGGTGGTTTAGGCATGGATGAGAGGTTGGTTTCATGGTTGAGTGGTTTAGGCATGGATGATAGTCAGGTATTTAGGCATGAAATGTTTGCAATGAATGATACTATGGGTCATATGTGAAATGTTGTATAATCTATGCATAGTGATGATAGAGAGATGGTAGGTGTAATAAATTTATGCTATGGTAAACAACTTGTTATGTATGTGGCTTAATTTCTTATTTTGTTAGAAAAGGGGAACTAAGTGAAATGTGGGGTAAATGGTGAGTTAGGCATGGTTGATGAATTGTTTAGGGTAGAGAGTGGCCGAGCTAACCTCCAAGGGCCCCATGCCTTGGAGTGCTGCCTACATAGTTTGTGTGAAAAGGGACCTCAGGCCGATGTAGTTCTCCCATGAGCTAGGGAAGAAGATGAAAATGAGTTGGTAGGTTTGTGGGCATGTTGTGGGTTTAGGTTTAATAGGTGTGGGTAGATGATAGTAAAATGTTGCAGGTGAGGTGATTATGGTGAAAAGGGAGGATGACCCCAAAGGTAAGATGCGAGGACCAAGTCCTGTATAAGGTAATCAAAATGTAAACAAAGATGGTTAAAAGATAAGAGGGGGGCAATAAAGCCACCTGATTAGGTAGGATCATACCGAGTAGATCATACCTTAAAGGGGGTGGTGAACACAAGACCCAAAAGGCATTGCATGATTAACTGTTCTACTGTGAAAGTAGTCACAGGATCACCAAATGTCAAAATTCCAAGATGTCCCTTGAGGAAATTTAGGAAATGAGAGTGGAAATGGTAAGGTGGGTGAAAGGTAGTTAATTGTATATGTTTTGAGTGACAGGTCTTTTGGGCAAGAGGTCCAAGGTCACAATGGGCAAGTCCATGACTAAAAAGTTTTTTTGTTTTGATAGACTAATCGATGCGGGAAGTCTATATGGGATAAATAATATGGTACTCCTTGAGGTCTTCGTGAAGCTGATCGATGCGAGAAGCTTCGGTTTCTCTTTTTTTTTTTGGAAAAGACTTTGTAAAGCTTCACATAGCTGTCCTTCGAGGGAGCAGTCTATTTATAGTAGCAATTTGGTCGAGAGGAAGATGTCCTTTTGAGGGAGTCATCTTTTTTATTAGAAGTTTGACTCAAAGAGTTTGGTCCCATTGGAGGTCTTTGAAATCATGGACAAGACCAAGGTGAAGGATAGGACTCTTGTTCAAAAGGCAAGGTGGAATGACCATGGGATCTCATCTAAAGGTAGATGAAAAGTATCCATGAGAATCATGCTATGTGTAGTGCCATGGTACACATATTCAAGAGAAGATAACAAGTGATGGGTACTCACATGATTCTTGTTTAATCATTAGGGAGGTGTATGGAGTGGATAGTGCTCAAGGGATGAGCCTGTAAAGAGACAAAGGGTGAGGTAGGACAATGAGTCAACAATAGAATGGTCAAAGATGTAATGCGTTAAGGGGCTCAGGTTCGGGTTTACCCTCAAGTGAGGACAAACGATAGGCACCTGATCCATAGGTATGAGTTACGATGTATGGTCCAAGCCAATTAGGAGTGAATTTTCCCCGTTTACTTTTTTCTGCTTTGGTTACGTGTTGATTTTCTTTCAAGACAAGGTCACCAACTTGGAAGGTTCGTTCATGAACACGTTTTTCATAAGCACGTTTGATACGTTGTTGGTAAACTTGAAGGTGATCCAGAGCGTTAAGATGACGTTCGTCTAATAACTCTAGTTGTGCTAAGTGGTCCTGATGAAAGTCATCATCAGTAAGCATGTCATGGAGAGAAATGTGGAGTGAGGGGATCTGGACTTCGAGAGGCAGAACAGCCTCGGTACCATAGACCAGTGAAAAGGGTGTAGCCGCAGTGGAAGTGTGAATACTAGTGCGGTATGCCCATAGGGAAAAAGGAATGTGCGTATGCCAATCCTTCCCAGTATCGTCAACCACTTTCATGAGAATTTTATTGAGGGTTTTGTTAGTGGATTTGGCTTGGCCATTGGTTTGTGGGTAATAAGGTGAGGAGAAACTAAGCTGAATGCCGAAGGCGTCGCAAAGTTTTTGCAGTGTTTTGTTTTTGAATTGTTTTCCATTGTCAGTGATGAGGCGATGAGGGACACCAAAGTGACAAATGATGTGATGGTTAATGAACTCACATATTTTCTCAGCTTTCATGGAGATGATTGGTATGGCTTCCACCCATTTTTTGTAGTATTCGATAGCAGTTATGATTCATTGATGGCGTTGGGAAGAATGAGGATTGATTTCTCTGACAAGATCCAAACCCCATTGAGAGAAGGGCCAAAGGTCACGAGTGACCTGTAAGGCATGACTGGGTGTATGATGAAGGTTGGAATGTTGTTGACATTTCACACAATGTTTGACATAGTCACAACAATCATGGTTAAGGGTCGGCCAGTAATAGCCTAGGTGAAGAATACGCTTAGCAACAAGCAAGGCCACTAAAGTGACCTCCACATATGCCATCATGAACCTCCTTAATGGTATAAGGAATTTCAGAACTTGTGAGGCATCGTAAGAGAATACCATCAAAGCCATGCTTATAGAGGAGTCCCCCCAGGATAATGAAATGGGAGACCTTTTTAAGGAAGGCGCGTTGTCTGTTATGGGTGAGATCAGGAGGTAAGATGGAGAGGGAAAGGTAGTCAGAGTATTGTTTATACCAAAGGTCACTCGGGTCAGGGGTGTCAGTTCTGATTGAGTAAACATCATGAGGTAAATAAGAAGGTGAATGGAGGCATTGTACAGTGACAAATATTTTGGAATCGGTAGGGGAAGCGGGTATTTGGGAAGCTAAGCAGGCCATGGTATCTACAAATTTGTTGGTTGAACGTGGGATGGTTTGAAGGGTGTAACGATCAAAGGTGGTCAAAAGTATGTCTACATGATGTTTATACTTTTGAAGTATCTCGTTACGACATTGGTACATACCATTGACTTGGTTTATGACCAATTGTGAATCACCAAAGATGTGGATTGATTTGACATCTAGGGCATAGGCGGTCTGGAGACCTAGTACGAGTGCTTCGTACTCGGCAATATTGTTGGTGCATTCAAAGTCTAGTTTGAAAGACAAAGGCATGGGTTCTCCATCCAGAGGAATGAGGATAACACCAGCCCCACCCCCATGCTGACACTTGGAACCATCGAAGAACAGTGTCATTTGGTAAGGGGGTTCGTCCAGGGAAAGGGTAGCAATGGATTCATCGGGAAAGTCAAAATTAGAGGGTTGGTCCCTGGAAATAGGTGCGTCAGCCAGTTGGTCGGTGATAGCCTGGCCCTTAATGGACTTTTGGTGAATGAATTTGAGGTCAAGATCAGCTAAAAGCATAAGCCATCACGCGGCATGCTGATTTTGATAAGGTTTGGCGTACATGAAGTGTAAAGGGTCGGTGTTGGTCACAACATAGGTTTTGTGGTTGAGTAGGTAATGGCGGAGTTTGGTGGCAACAAAAACTAAGGCTAAGAAAAGCTTTTCTGGATGGTTGTATCGGGTTTCATAGTCCAAAAGAGTATGGCTTATGTAATAAACCACCTGCTCCCTATGTTGTTCATCGCGATGAGCGAGCATGGCTCCCAAGGAATGATCGGTAGCTGATATGTATAGGTAAAAAGGTTGATCATCTTTAGGTGGAATGAGTATGGGTGGTTGGAGAAGGTATTGTTTTAGGGCCTCAAAAGCTTTGTGACAGTCATCGTCCCATTTAAAGGTGACATCCTTCCTAAGCAGATGATAAAATGGTTGACACCGATCAGATAATTGTGAAATGAAATGGTGAATGGACTGCAATTTACCTTGCAGGCTATGGAGTTGTTTAAGGTTAGTGGGTGGAGGCATTTCCAGAATGGCCTTGACTTTAGCAGGGTCAACTTCTATACCATGGAGGGAAACAATAAATCCCAGGAGTTTTCCTGAGAGAACCATGAAGATGCACTTTTTAGGTTGAAGGTGGATGCAATATTTAATGAGGTGGTCAAAGATGGTTTTGAGGACAGCGAGGTGCTCGGCGTGATGTTTAGATTTGGCCAAGAGATCATCCACGTAATCTTCCAATATGTGATGCATGATATCATGGAAGATGTAAGTCATAGCACGCTGATATGTAGCACCAGCATTTTTAAGGCCAAAAGGCATGACTCGATAGCAAAAGGTTCCCCAAGGGGTAATGAATGCGGTCTTGTGCTGATCTTCTGGGGCAAGAAAAATTTGGTTATAACCCGAGAAACCATCCATGAGTGAGAGCATCTCGTGACCAGTGGTAAGGTCAACCAGTTGATCAATACCGGGCAAGGGAAAGTCATCTTTCGGGCAGGTGAGGTTGAGGTCACGGAAGTCCATGCAAATGCGGAGTCCCCCTGTTGCTTTAGTAACAGGGACAATGTTAGAAATCCAATGAGGATAATCAATGGGTAAGATGAAGGAAAAGGAAAGAAGGCACTGAAGTTCTTCTTTGACGAGAAGAGCAATGCGAGGGTGCATTTTCCTCAGCTTTTGTTTGATAGGTTTGGCATCGGGAATGGTTACGATATTGTGGACCACTATGGTGGGGTCAATACCAGGCATGTCTGTGTAAGACCAAGTGAAAGCGTGGTTATGATCTCAGAGAAAAGAAGTGATGGCTTCCTGTTCAGCAGCATCTAAAGATTGTCTGATCTTTAGGATGTGCGGGTCATCCTGAGTATGAATGTTGATCTCGATAGTCGATTCATTCAACATGGTTTGTGTCTCAGAGGGTAACGACCGATGAATATATGAGTCTTCTGCACCAAGGTAGGTGAGTATGGATTCATCATCCTGACATTGAATGATGTTAATGGTAGGTGTGTCATCATCGATCATCTCAGGATACAGGAATGGGAGAGTGGAAGGGGCCTCACCTTCGCGTTGATAAGTCAAAGGCCCCAAGGAAATGGTGTTTATGAAAAAAAAAAGTTAGGAGGGATAGATTCAGGATCCATCGACTCCGTCGGTGAGGGTGGTGATGAAGGTGGAGAAGGGCTAGGGTCCTCAATGAGTTCAATGCGGGCCTGTTTGGTAGGAGGTTCAGGGAAGCCGATACCACTACGGTCATTATGTTTGTGGGTGGTACATGGAATAATGGTATGGCGGCCTTGCTCGTAAAATCCAAAACCAAAACCCTTCCATGCACACAGTGGTGCAGGAAGGTGTGGGTGAAATGGTGATTGGTAAGTGATTGGAAGTCAGTGGAAAATGGGTGGGGTTGTGATGGTGGTTCAGGTGTGTAAGTGGTAGTATCAAGTCCCCCATAGGTGAGACTAGTACGAAGATGAGGAGGACCATAAAGGAGGTGTTCTCCTATATGGTGATCATAGCGAGGGTGTTGGTGAAGGCTTCCATACTCGTGTGGAGTAAGGAATGTGTTGACACTATATAGGCGGTACTCCCCCAGAGTGAGGCATTGAAAAACACCTTCCAAGGGATCAGTGGTTGGTATGTGGGTAGCTGGTATGGATGATGTGTCAGAGGTCGATGCGGAGGTGGAGTTAATGGATTGGGAAGCTAATGGGTCAGCCGTGGAGGTTATAGCAGTGGTAGGAATAGAGGAGGTATGTGTGGTGAAAGCAACGGCTGTACTAGTAGGTGGAGGTGTAGGTGAAGTGGTAGTGGTTGCGGAGGTAGATGGCTTAACAGGTATGAGCACATCATTGGGTCGGTAAAGCATGTTGCATGTTTTGAAAGGTGATGGGTCAGCTGGAATGGTATAAGTGTGTCCTTCATGTTCAAACTTTACACAATGATGCAAAGTGGAAGGAACACAACCCATGACATGGATCCAGGGTCTACCAAGCAACAAGTTATATTGGAATTCCCCCTCCAAAACATAAAACAATTCTGGAACAGTGTGGGGGCCCACGCGAATGTGAAGGATGACAGTGCCTAGTGTGGAGGTGATAGCGTCATTGAATGAATGCAACATGACCGGATGTTTATGCATGTAATTGTCAGGTATGCGCATTTGAGAAAATGCATGGGATGAAATGATGTTAATGCTAGCACCTCCATCAATCATCACACGGTGTACCCGTATGTCATCAATGTGGACAGAGATGAAGAGGGCTGGGTCTGGGTCATCATTTTGGTATGGCATGATCTCTCCTCTGAGAAGCTAAGGGAGGCCACTTGGTGAACAAGGTGAGGTGAGGATGAAGGTGGTAATTTGGTGAGAGAGGCTACATGATGGGGTGTGATAATGGAGGCTACGGGTGTAGGGTCATTGGGTAAAACCTCAATAGATTGAAGAACCTCCATGAGGGCTTGACGATGGGATTCTGAGGTTTGGATGAGGTCATATAAGGACATTTTGAGGGGAGATTGGTGTAATTGTTTGAGCATGGTGCGATGTGTGATGCCATTAGAAATGGGGTATGTGGGGCCAGATAGTTATTTTAGGTATGGGTGCAGATGGTATGTTGGGTATAGGATTGGTTGGTGGGTCAGCTGCCTTTTCTTTACCCTTCTGCGCATGTGTAGTGATGTGTACCATGTTGATTTGAGGGAAGTTGTCAAATGGAGAAGGTGTAGGGTAAGTGGTATAATGACATGAAGGGAAAAAACCTACTGGAGGAGAAAATCCGTGTGAGGTCAGTTGAGTGCAATGACATTTGGGTGGTGGCGTGGCAAGTTCTCTGATGTGAACCATGTTAATTTCAAATTTTGTGTGTGGTTCTAGGAGATGTGAGGGTGGAGGTTGTGGTTGTTGAGTGGGCAGTGTGGGAATGGGTGTAGGTGAAGCAGGATCCTTGTCAAGAAGGTTATCATCGTCAAAGTTGGTTTTTGGTGGACATAATTGGATAAGGATGGTTTTCAAGGCCTTGCAGTTCTCCACATCATGCCCTGGCACATGATGGTATGCACAAATTTTAGTATCATCAAACCCTTTTGGCTTGGGTTTGAGGGGGTCGTAAGGTCGGAGTGGTGGTAATGTGATAACAGAAGTCTCGAGGAGGTTGGTTAAAATTTTGGCATAGGACCCTGCTAGTGGATCACAATGGGAAGTGAATGTGGGTTTGGGTGTAGGTGTGGTTGGTTGTCTGGGAATTGTTTTTGGAAGAGTAGGAATGGGTCGAGCTATGGGTTTAGGTGCCGGTGTGGTTTGAGGTATCGGTCGGGTTTGTTTGGGTAGGGGTACAGTAGATGGATGGGTAGGAGGGTGTGGGGTTGTTTTGACTACCTTGTTGTGGGGTAGTGGGGTTTTGTTTTTGGGTTGCACCTTCTTGGGTAAAGGTGATGTGGGTGTACGAGGTCTAGAAGGAAAAGTAGATGGAGGAAGAGGGTGAGTTACCCATGGGGATAATGGGGGTGCTATGAAGGTAGATGATGTGGGTCGTGCTTGGGGTGTGAGGGACAATGACTGAAGTGTAGTGGGTAGTGAAGCAATAGCTGAAGGTATTGGAGGTATTGGTGGTAAAGAGACTACAGGTGTGGGTATGAGTCGTGTTGTGTGCCTGGGTAGGTTAGAGGTTTGTGAGGAAGGAATGGGTTGTTGTGTTATTGGTTTATGGATGGGTGAAGGGTGCTTGACCATGTTGGGCAGCTGAGGTCTTAAGGTAGATGGGACAAGTGTGGGTGTGATTGGTGTAGTCTGGGTATGAGGTTGATGAGTTTGTTTCTTTGGTTTGGGTGTCAGAGTAGGTGTGGTATTGACATTGGAGGATGTAGCTAAATCCAGTTTAATAGGTGGATGAGTAAGGCTGGTGGTCGGGGTGACCCCTAAAGTGGTAATAGGTTTAGTGGAGGTAAATGTTGTGGGTATGGGTTTGGGTTTAGATAGGTCGGGTTATGGGTAAGGGTGTGGTGTGAGTGCTAACAGGTATCGTGGAAGGGGTTGTGACAACAGTGGTTGTATTTGGTTTGATGGGTGGAAATGTGTTTGGGTAGATAGTGGAGGTGTCATCGAGGGATCTCTGCATCTGTGTTGAGACAGGGAGTAAGAGGCACCCCCATAATAAAGCCCTATCCACATAATCTAAGTGATCGGCCAAACGTGAGAACGGCATGTCTGTGGGTGGAGTTGGTGAGGACCTAATGGGAATTCCTGTAAAATGCATCTTAGAGATGGGGAATTGGCCAGCTTCAGCTTCCGTGGGTAAGAGAGCTGAAAGTAGGTCTGTTGGATGTTGGGTAGCTGATGGAGAATGATCGCCAAGAGGCAAAGGTATCTCCACTGGGTCTATGATGGGTGGAAGAGATGATGGGAGTTCCTCTATAAGTGGAGGAAATGGATAGGTGCTCCTCCTCTGTGGGTGGAGGAGGTAATGGGTGCTCCTCTATGGGTGGAGGAGGTAAATGGGATGGGAGCTCCTCTACGGGTGGAGGAGGTATGGTAGGTAAAGGTTCTTGAAGTGGAGAAGCTAGGGGTGAGATGGTCTCAATGTTAGCAGAAGACTCCTTCGTAGGTGATGAAGGAGATGAAAGGTGTTCCTCTATTGGTGAAGGAATAGTGAGGTTGGTTCCAATGTGGAAGGAGGATTTCGGGCTAGGATTTCCTCTATGGAAGGGATGTGAGGTAATTGAGAGGTGATAGGTACCTCGTTAAAGATAGTGTGAACCTCATGGGTATGGGTATCATGAGTGGATGTCTCACCGGTTTGATTGGATGAAGGGGCATGGTTGGGAAATGGTTTTTTGAAGATTTGTAGATTTTGGTTGGGGGTGGCGTTGGGATTATCCATAGTTAACTCACCTTTCTCGAGCATTTCTTGGACAATATTCTTAAAAGTGATGCAGTTTCCATCACTATGACCCTTCACTCGGTGATAGTTATAGAAATCATGCTCTTTATACCATGCGGGCATGGGGCGAGCAGGGTCAAAACCAGTGTGTGGTTTTATGGGTGGAAGGGTGATGGCTCCAGCTTTGATAAGATTTTCTAAGATAGAAGAGTAAGGTTCCCCAATTGGGGTATATTTTCGATGCTCTTGTCTGAATCGAAAATCCTAGACAGGTGATAGATTAGATGAGGGTGTAGCCTGATTGGATGGATGAGCTAGGCTGGCCTTGAGTACCACTGCGTTAGTGGTACCTTTAGCCTTTGAATAATTGGTTAGTGGTTTGGAAGAAGAAGAGGTTTCATTCGACTTGAATGCCAAATTCTTATTTCGTAATTGGATTTTCTTCTCTTCGATGGCCCGAATCTCTAACTTTCATGCCATAGTGAATGCCTCAGCCGAAGGCAGATCCAGTGAGGGATATGGGAAGAAGTTCTCAAAAGTCGGGTGCTATTTTTCACCCTTGTTGTCAGATAAGGTTTGGTGTACTGAACGAGCGCAAATGTAAAATGTCTGTGGGTCTTCCTTGCTATGTGAAAGTACTATTGTAACTTACACGTTTTGACTAGTGGACAGAAATCGATGCTCTTTAACCCGGATGACGTAGGCATGGGGTACCGAACAGGATCAATCAATCAGTGTGGTGCAATTTTCGTTATTGGAAGGGTGCATTATTTTAAGCTGATTGACTTAAAAGGAGTAAATCTATCGGCAGAATAATTAAAGTTCCTATAATTCGGGTCCGAGATTCACTGCTCGTAATAATCTGATTATTTTCGGATCAGTGCTTCTTGGTGGGTTGAGGAGGTATGGTAGGATGAAGGTGTAGCTCTGATTTGACGGATGATGCTGGGCCGTGACTATGAGTACTCACTGTGTTAGCAGAAGACTCCTCCATAGGCAATGTAGGAGATGAATTGGTGTTCTTCTATTGGTGAAGGAACAAGAGGTTTCATTCGACTTGAATGCCGAATTCTTAATGTCGTAATTGGATTTTCTTCTCTTCGCTAGGATTTCTCTCTATTGGAAGGGCCATAGTGAACGCCTCATTCGAGATGTTTGGATAGGTTTGTACCCTCGTTAAAGATTGTGTGAACCTTATGGGTATGGGTATCGTGCAAGCTTGTGTGATGAGCTCGACTCATTTTAGTTGGATGAAGGAGCATGATTGGGAAATGGTAAGTTGATTGATCAAGCTATGCCAGATAGCGTTTTGGTTAGGGGCGGCGTTGGGATTCGTCCATAGTCATACTCACCTGTGGAATCATAGCATTTCAGTCATGACAATATTCTTGAAAATATTGATACAGAAATCCGATCACTATGACCCTTCACTTGGTGCTACCTGATATGAATGAGAATATAGAGTGTTCTGGGTATACCCATGTGGGCATACCAATCTAATGCAGGGTCAAAAGTGAGGGATATGGTTTTAAAGTTCTGGCAGGGTGCATAGGCACCAGCTCATGAGCAATCAGATAACACCCATGTTTGAACGAGCGCAAGAGTAAGGTTGTTGTTAGGTCATATCCTTGCAATTGCAGCGGTCGTATTTACGGCATTTCCCAATGCATAGGGTGATGATACGGCTCATTGCAGGAATCTCATCGTAAGTGAGAGTGTAGCGATCGTTGTAAAGCTCATCGTAGGTGAGAGTGTTACAGGAGCCGAAAACCGATGCCTCCAATGTCTACATCTTATCCATCATCAATTTAATTAGGTCATTGGTGGGTTGTGATGATTGGATGCCTCCTATAACGTGAGGAGGTTGGTTTTGGGTATATAATGGGGGTGGCATTTCAGTGTATGGGGGTGGCATTTCAGTGTATGGGGCTGCCATGTAAGGTGGTGGAGAAGAAGGCAGGGAAATAGGGGGTACATACCCGGAATGAATAATAGATGAAACAAGTAGTTTGTTGGTAGTATGTATATGGGGGTGGAAGGGTTGTGGTAACCCTAGTAGGCAATAGGGGCTAATGATTGTGGAATGGAAAGAACTACGTTACTGAAATGGGGTAGGGGTCACTGAACACTGGAGATCGGTAATGTAGCTACAAGTATGTATGAGACATTAGGGGTGGATGAGATCATGTTTGGGGTAGTCATCGCCAAGGGTATGGTGGATGTAATGGGTACCACAGATGGGTAACAGGCGCGGGCAGTCATAGCGGGTATAGGACCTAACTGCGAAACGACTGGGGGTAAAGTGGAAGTGGGCAGCACTACACTAGATTGAGCCGATGCAGAAGTGGGTGCGATGGTCGAGGGGATAGATACGGGAATGCCATATATCAACTGACTCGAGGCGTCTTCGAGTGGATGAAGTGGGAGAGGTAAAACTGCAAGGCCAACAGGGTTTTGGTCAAGGAGTCGTGTCCAAACAAAATCCTCGTCTACTGGTAGTGATAGTAGTAGGCTGGATGGGATCCATTGCTGGTGATAAAATAGAAGGTGGTGAAGGACTAGGTGGGAGTGGCTGGCAACTAGCATGGAACACAAGGGCGTTTCACTTGTCTTCGGGGTCAGTACCATTTGAACTAGTACTGATCAGGTGGGGTTGCTTGTCTGTAAATGATACAGAGAACAGTAGGAAAATATGAGTTTGGTGATAAAAATGGACGAAGTAAAAAATGGAGGCTGGAATGTGAAACAAGGCCAACCAATGCCGGTTAGGGAAAAATGACGTCGGTCAAGGGTAACCGCTACCAGGTCACCTTTATAGAAATAGGACAGTGAGTAAACAATGAGGCAGAAGGCAAAATCTGACAAGTATGCCAAATCTAGGGATGTGTAAAATGTCAATGGGAAGAATGATAGTGATACAGACTGTGAAAAGTGGAAAGAAAGTGAAGTGAAACTATCCTTTTGAGTAGGTTAAGAAAAAGGACATGGAACCGACGTCGGTAGGAGTTTAACCGATGGTGGTCAAAGGTAACCGATGACGGTTACTGTGAGATTGAAATAGTAATGATGAAAAAAAGTGGTTGTGAATTAGAAATCTGGTGTTGGAATCAAACCCAGAAGTTCTGAGAATGATGTAGATGTGGGTCCAGACCACACTCAGAGTGAAGTCAGAATACACCAACTATGATTGGGAGTGTGCACGGAAAGAACCAAAATAAGTGATTAACGTGATCTCTCACCTCAAAATGCACAAAGCCAAGCAAGAACACTAAGAAAGAATGCGATCCTAGGAGTGTCCTATTCTATTACATTTGTGTCAACTTATGCTATTTGTGTGGACTAACTATTGAATTGTGAAATAGAGTTTTTGGTGAGAATGGCTTCCTATAAAGAAGGATATCTAAAGGGTGAGGTTTCAGGTTTGTTATGGTGGGGGTAAAGAAGGAGATCTAAAGGGTGAGGTTTCAGGTATGTTATGGTGGGGGTGGGCTTCGCTCTGAAGTATGACTCGATAGAGCAACGAGCTGGGTGCCCACTGTGTCGTGATTGTGTGATCACCTACAACTTCTTCCAGGTAAGATGTTGTTTAAGAATGTATGTATTTTGAATTTTTGTGTGGTTTGGTAAGACTCAGAGAAAGAGAAAAGGATAGAAGTGATCTTTTCTAGGATTCGTTTGTCAACCATTAGCTAGGTAATGACTTCTAGCATATAGGTTACCCTCATTTAATGAGAGCTAAGGTAGATAAATTAGAATGAAATGCAATTGATTTTAGAACCCAAATCAAAAAAATACGAAATTGGATGACACTATAAAATGAATAGGAAGAGGGATTCTCTTTCACTAAAATGCAGAAAGCATGAAGAAATGATTCTTTTTAAATACACCAAAAGAAAATGTTTCCTTTAGAGCAAATAGAAAGAAGGAGTGGTTTACCAAGGAAGAAAAATTAGTGTGTACGTTTTTTTTAGAACGGAAACAAACACACAATATTTTCCTAGGAATGAATGAAATGCAAGGATAACCCCGGATGGGTCCCACCGGGCATGCCAAAATGTTTCACCTTTTTCTTCTTAGATTGTTTCTTTAGAATTGTTGACAAAACAGATAGGGTAACGGGCATAGGAGGAATACCTGTTCAAATGTTCGATTGATCGATTGTTGCGCGCATGTATGCCTTCCCGAATCCATAGCTGACTGTGAGAGCTTCCTTTTGGCTAGGAGGAACTACCTATAATGAAGACAAGACCACCAGAAATAATTAAACGATATGGGCAGTGAAATGCCTAGTGTGAGCTAGATCTGGGAATCATGATACTTCCTAGATGGCTATCAGTCCACTGTTTTAAACAAATTAATGTTGAAAACAAGGTAAATCTTATTGTTATTTTGAAATGATTTAGGTATCTCACTTAAAAACACAATAAGAAAATAGATCTAATCTAACAAGCTAAGCTAGATTAGAATCCACAGGTCAAATGGTTGGTTCTGGGTTCTGCGGGTCTGATAAAGGTCTTGGGTAGGTCACAAGATGAATTGAGGGTGAAGGGAATTTGGTTGGGTAGTCACTATTCTATCGTTGTATGGGAAAATCCGAGACGTGATGTCGGTTAAGGATGACTACGATGAATTTGGTGTAGACTGGTGCTAGTTTCTGTGGAAGTTCTGGGAATGCCATAAAAGTAAGATTTAAGTTCCCTTTGTGAATTTCACAAAGGAATGTTGGTTGGTCGGGATGAGGTAATTGGGTGATTTGAGTAGGATTTTGGTAGGGTTTTAATGGGTATAGAAAGGTGAGTGTTGGAGGAGGTCAATAGGTGGCTAGGTAAACAAAAATAATGATAATACTAATGATGAAATGAAATAAACCAGATTAAGTATAATGTTATACTACTTGGATTCTGGTCCTCGGGTGCCTTATGAGTGAGGATAGAGGTGCTGATGAGAGTTTGAAGGCTTGCAGGTGGTCACCAACTGAGGGAAAGATTTTGGCACATGGGCTTGGTTGTCCACTCAAATTCCCCGCTCTTGATGAAGGAAGTAAAATTTTCAAAATTTTGAGTTGAAGAGTTTTTCTCTGAGTGCTAAGTCTGTGGAAAGTTAAAAAAAATTGTGTTTTGGGTCTTTTTGTCGCATTATTCGGGCCTGGTCGGAACACGTTTTGACCCATCTCCCAAGTACGAAAATGCACTCTGCTTCCCCGATCGGCCGAAATCCCCGAAGCTTGTCCATTTTCGGCCCATCGGAAAATTTTTTTCCGAAGTGGTCCAAGACTATTTTGCGTGTTGTTCAATTTTCGGCCGAATCATCCTTCCGCGTACTTGCGCAACTTTCCTGTCCAATGTCCCCAAAGTTAAAAAGTGCGACTTTTCCCATTTTTCCGGCCGATTTGCCAGAACAGCGTCCTTCGGAACTTTTTGTCCAACTGCCCAATTTGAAAAAGTGGCCGAGCTTTCCTAATTTCAGCCGAGCCGGTCAGTTCGCCGTACTTCGTCGAACTTTTTGTCCGATGCCCAAAATCCAAATGGAAACCCGCTGTTCAATTTCGGCCGAGAACAGCCCGAATCATGGTACTTCGCACATTGTTCATGCCATTTGTCCCCAAATGCATTTGTGAGCGTCCTTCCCTATTTCTCCGAATCGACCGAGCCGCTTGTTTCACACATTGCGTGCTCACATGTCCCAAGTCGTACTAGTGTCATTCGCACTTAGCTCCAAGTAAAATGATATTTTTTTCAAAATTGGTGGTTGTGTATTCAATTTGCGCATTAAATTTATTCCACACTCCTACAACGGCTTATATAACCAAGCATACGACCTTCACATTTTTGGCATTACTTCTTGCTATTCAGTTTGCTCAAACCCTTGCAATCTAGTTCCCTGCGCAAATATCCTTCCTTTGCACAATTCCTTCCAGAGTCTGGGTCGCAGCTCCGAATCTATCATATGAGATCAAGTTTCAGGGGCATGAAGAAAATTTCTCCACTTGAGTCTGCGCTGTTAGCAATAATTCGGAGAACAGTTGAAGCTTCGTCATCATCGACTTCGGCGATTTTTGGGGTCAAGAATGAAGATGCATAACCCATACGCCCTGGCACAGATGATTAACCATAGCCGGTTTAGCTTTTCGCCCGGAGGATTCCCTATCTCATGTGCAGTGTGCTGATACTATACTTTCAATGCGGAGCTCACTTTCGACCCCCTACGAGCCGATTGACAAACATACAACGGGGAGCTCATTGCCAGCTAGACGCTGCTGGCCATTGGAGCTGCTCTGAAGAATTCCGGAGATGGACCAATGCTATATGTCGTCTTCGGGATCAAACACAGGCCATGTCGACCAAGACAGATAAATATACAAGCCCGAGTGGCGAAGTCCTTGGTTTGAGAGAACCCTAAGAAAGGTCCCTTTCTCGTCGCTGACCATAAACCTTTTCCGGGCAGATTTCAACAAAGAATGTCAGACTTCATAATCCTGGCTGGCATACGGGTTATGGTTTGCCTCCAACCAATGAATTTCATTTCTGGATGTGCTCCTCATAGCATGGTGTCAGAGGACTACAAATATCAACTGGGCAGAGATCATCAGTATGAATTCTGGCTGAGCAGCTAGATGCAACGTCCAGCATAACAAAGAAGTTTCTACATGACTTCATATCTCATGTATAACCTAGCAGCATCCAGGCAGTGGTTTGGTTTCTCTAGTGTAGATGCATCACAAAAGATGATCCATGTGTAATGCCTATTGCCAGCAGTTCACCTTAGAGAACTAGCAACCGCAATTTCAGAAGGGTCAATGATGCTTTCACCATGTACGTGGTCAGATTGCTCGATAGGTGATACTAGCAAGAAGGTTCAGATGAAGCCATGAACTGATAATCGCAGTATGTGGAGCCTATTTCATTCAATTCAGGAAAATTTTCCTATATCAGCGCTGGCTATGAGATCACCCTCTGCGGCTCCATGTCTGCAACGACAAAAAAAAAGGGGGGCCCCGAATTGAAATATGCAGGCAAGTTTAGACAAGTTGCACAAGGACTTGCAAGAAGCACAAAAGAATTTCTGGCTTGGCACTTCCCATCTCTCTGGAAACTATAACATGCAAAACAGCTCTGGATGCTCAGAACATGAAAGAGCCATGGTCCCTAGCCACTTGTCATTTCTTCACGCCTAGAACCTGTTTTGACTTGAGAAGTTCATTGACGAACCTCAAGATCATATATCATCAAGGCAGATATAGAAAGACTACTACTTGGGCTACTGTGCCGATGATTGTTGAAGTCTAGAATAAGGCATTGTGGCAGGTTTCTCTCTCTCTCCCTGCCTTGATCCCAAGAACTCAGTCTGTACCAATTCCTTCTGAAGTCTCCAAGATGATAATTCCTGATGCTATACTCTTCTTAGTATGAAAATGTGATTAAGCACACTCCCCTTGGAGGACCTGGACTTAACAAATAAAGAGAGAGATGGAAAATCTAGGCGAGATTCTTGCTCCAGTCTTGATCATACTAGGGTCTGTTCAGTAAGAAGATCTTAGATAATTCAATAGCACTCACGAGAATCCTAGCTTTCCAAGGGATGAATTCGACAACCCATAGAGACATCAGTTCAGAGTCTGGAACACAGTTAAATCCCCTTCTGCCTCAACAGCTCGGGACCTGTGGAAATCTACTCCTCTCCAATCTATCCAGGTATAAAAGAAGAACTCAAAGAGGTAAAGAAGTAGCCTGCGAGAATAAGCCTCCATAAACACGCACAGTTGCCTCTGGTGCGCAGAGCACAATCATTGGTCTCAAGTAAAAGTGAGAAGTGAGATCCAACTCCTGCAAGGTTTCCTGAAAAATCCAGCAAGATAAGGAGGTCAAGGCACTGAACTTCCATGTCTCTGATTCTTCTACACTCATTAACGCTCCAGTGTTCATTCTAACTAACCCCATCTAGCTTGAGTCAACAGTGCACAAGACCTTGAGTGTCATGAGCTCCCTGTCCTTGGTCCCCTTGCTTCTCCTGCAGATTCCTTCTTCCTCTTTTGCTTGAGTGCAACCGCTGGTTGAAAACAGGAAGAAGGAAATCCTAGTCTTCAAAGCTTGGGACCAAATTTTGATGCTGTAGCAGCCTTCGTTGGGAACACCACCTCCTTCTTCGTCCAAGAAAGCTAGAACCTACTTTCAGGTATTTGTGTCAGATGAATCAGAGGTTCAGTTCCTGGAGATTGCTGAAAGGCCCACAGTAGACAAATCAGAAATCAGACTTGCTACATCGTGACTTGGAGGCTTTCAGGATCCCTATGGGAGAGTCACCCCTGAAGGCCGAAATTCATAACCTCCAGGAATACAGTCAAGGTAGAGTCATTGGAAGGGTTGAGAAAGGGCAAGCAGACATTGAACAGCTGGAAGAACAAGCCAAGTTCTCATCAAGTTTATCAAGTCACTATTTGTCTAAGGACATAATTTGGACCCACGCATTGACTGCTCTAAAGATCCGCCTCTGGTAATTCTAAGCCAAGATGAAGTGTAAGTATTAAAGATATGCCACAAGAAGTTTCTGCTCTATGCGCAGAGCTATCGAAAGCCATGGTAGATGACATGCTTTCCGAGGACTAAACTTCAGTCGATGAAGCTTTTAAGCTACATTGAAAGCGTAGATAATTTGCAACAGAAGCTGTCCCTACTATTGGGGTAATGGTTAAAGAGCTTAAGCTCTGATAGTTGCATTGTAGACCTTCGCCCTCAATGGGCCAGACACGAATGAGAAAAATCTTAACTGGCGCCACAAGATTTTCGACGAGCTAAGGACAATCTGTCAAAATCCTTTGGGTCTACAACGTGGAGTGGAAAATCAAAGGTCTGGAGGAAGCTGTAGGAGAAACTGAAAGATAGCTTGCAGAAGGAAGCATTCAGACACTCGCAGCTGCCTTTCTGCTGCGTTCAACAGATATGGCATGGTCATCTTCAGGATGAAAACTTAATGGCGTTCCCTTGTCCTTGGCAAAAATCAAGCTCAGTTCAGAGCTTCTTGTCAAAGATAAATCTTTTCAAAAGGAAGACTCATCTCAAGGACAAGATAAAGGAAATTTAATCTCTCAGCTGGCCATGAAGAAGCAAACAAAGACTATCATACTCACGCAGTCGAGTTTGATAAGAGATGGAGAAAATGTCTGGTATTTTGGACTCATTCTGCAACCACCCGTCATCCCTCGTGGCCAGAGATTAGCTGATCATTGAAGAATTTTTAGCAACGGATTTGGTAGCCAGTGGGTCCCTCCCAGTAGCCTGCCCCTGTCTCCTTCTCCTTCCTTTCCTCTTCTTTATTCCTTCTTTTTCGGATTCTTTGTAATTAGTTAAGGTATTGCAATTTTGGCGGTACCCTTCACTATTCTGTAGGTAAAATAACCGGTTCCGAAGAGTAACTGACTTATAATCTATATAATGGGCCTTATCCACGCCCTTTCACAAGGTAGGGAGGACGAACTTGGATATTTTTCTGACAGTGTAAACAGATCTAAAGAAAATCAATACAAAAGGGCTGTCCAACAAAAATCGTTCTGGGGATATCTGATTCTTGTTGTCTCTGTGGTTTTCCTTTAATATTTGCAGATCATTTTGTTCCTAACTCGTTTAGTCTCTTCTGATTGCATAATTGTCAATTTTGCAAGTGGCAGTTATCGTGTACAACCAAGAAGGAAGCTTTGTGTCGTGATTAACAAATCTTAAGAAGGATTTTAGAACTTTGTGTCTTTAATTTAATCCCTTCAGCTAATGCAAATGATCTTGTCTTAAATTCCTTTGAAAACTTCGCAATACACGAAATTTTCTGCTATCTATAATTCTGAAGTTGCCATGCTGCTCATCTTTCTATCCCCTTCCTCCGTCCTGCGTAACTGATATCCTTGGGGAAACACTTTCAATATCCAAGTTTGACCATAAAATAATGTTCTATTTATTTGTAAATAAGTTCGTTTTCAGAATAAGGGAACACTCTCCCATTAAAGAGGGAGGGACTTTTGTCCCCTGACTGTTCTTCTAAAAAGTCCTATTTGATGACCACATTTTTGGCGACTCCGCGGTGGAATAAATTTGCATTCCAGTACTGGCCAATTTTTTTTTTTTCGATCATCCTTTGATCTGCGACTCGCGTTTCACTCGAGGGGAAGTACCCTTGGTATTGAGATGCTCAGTTTCACTTTTTGGAGTTCAACAGGGTTTTCCTTTCCCCTCCAAATAGAAGACTCGTTCGCCATGCACTCCACCTGTTGCAAGATACAGTCCTAACGGGTGGTTATTTTTCCTTCAGAACCTGCTATCCCCATCTACGGCTTATCCTTGCTGGTGTTAAAGTTCCCCTCCAAGCCGATTCCAAGAATGGCGGCACAATTTCCATGGGGTCAACTGTCGGGCCCCTCTTCTGCGCAAACTTTGGCATGAGTTTTCCTAGAGGTAACCGAAAGAACTCTTCCCAAAAATTTAAAGGAGAGGAAAAGTAACACCCTGATGAACATATTGGGGCAAGCCTTCATAGTTTGCATGTGGAGTTTTGGGGGTTGATCCATGAAACGTCTCAGTAAGACTGTTCGTTAGACATACAACGATAAATGCTGCGACTTTGTTCTATCACCTTCCCGCTGGTGCCATCACCGACTGGACTACCATGAGCACTCAGTTCGAAAGCCGTTTCCATCGCGGCAGAAGATGTGCAAAATGCCCGTCTGTTTCAACCAGATTCTCAGATAAAAGAAAACATGATCCATCAGACCCTGAGGAATTTTGTGGCTCGGTTCAACAGATTTGATCACAAGTTCCTGTAAATACTCGACCGTTCTCAAATTCAAAATGTTTCTTTTTTGAATGCCCAACACCTAAAGTCAGTTATGCCCTAAAGATGGCTAAGCTTGGACTCTAATTCTGGATCCAGAACTGGCTGTTAGTATCCGAGGATGACCT
>JAHRHJ020000903.1:0-42321 GCA_019776745.2 Taxus chinensis
CTAAATATAAAGCCTTAAAATGGAAACCATAAAACCATGATCCCTAAATCCTTAACTCCGGAACTAAAAGAACTAAACCTAAACTCGAAACCCGCAAACATAAACCCAAATCTGCGCCACCAAAAACCACCACTAACCGTGTAAAACATAACAATAAAGCATAACCCTACACCGAAACCAGAAAAACTAAACCTTTGATTGAAAACCCCATAAACCCTAAACCCTAAACCCTAAGCCCTAACCTATAATCCCTTAGCCCAAAACCTTAAACCCTGAGACCTAAAACCTGAAATGCTAAACACTAAAAACTAAACCTTGAATCATAAACCCCATCAGCCCTAAATATTAAACCCTAAACCCTAAGCCATAAGTTGTAATCCCTTAGCCCTAAACCTTAAAACCCTAAACCCTAAACACTAAACCCTAAACCCTAAATATTAAACCCAAAACAGTAAACCATAAACCGTAAATCCTAACCCTTAAACCCTAAACTCAAAACCCTAAACCATATACCCTATTCCCTAATATAAACCTAAACTGTAACCATAAACCTAAATCTTAAACCCTAACTTAAAACCCTAAACATTAAACCCTAAACCGTAAACGCCATAAACCCTAAAAACTAACCTTAAATTGTAAACTCCATAAAACCCTAATCATTTATCCCTAAAACATCAACCCTAAACATTTGTCCATAAACCATAAGCCCTAAACGCTAAACTACCTAAACCTTAAGCCTTAACTTATAATCACTAATCCTAAACTTTAAACCTTGAGACCTAAACCCTAAAACCTAATCTAAACTAAAAACCCTAAATCCAAAACCGTAAACCCTTAAACCCAACCATAAACATAAATCCTAAATCCTAAATCCTAAACTCGAAACCACCTAAAATCCAAACCGTAAACATTAAAACCTAAACCCTAAAAGGTAAAAATTGAATCATAAAGCTAATAAACCCTAAACCGTAAACCATAAATTGATAAATCCTTAACCCTAAACATGAAATTCAAAACCCTAAACCCTAAACCCTAAATCCTTAATCCTATAACCTAAACCCAAAAAACTAAATCATGAATCGTAAACCCCATAAACCATAAAAATTAATACCTAAACCCTAAAGACTAAACCCTAAACCCTAAACTATAATCCCTTAGTGCTAAACATTAAACCCTAAACTATAAACCCAAAACCATAATCCCTAAACCTTAAAACCTAAACCCTAAACCCTAAATATTAATCCCTAAACCATAAACCATAAAAAATACACCATAAATCCTAAACCCTAAACCCTAAACTTGAAATCCTAAACTATAAACCATAAAAACCAAACCTTGAATCGTAAACCCCACAAACCCTAAACCTTTAGCCCTAAACCATAAACCCTAAACCCTAAACCCTAAAAAATAAACCTTGAATCGTAAACCCCATAAACCATAAACCTTTAGCCCTAAACCATAAACCATACCCCCTAAATCCTATACCCTAAACCCTAAACCCTAAGCCCTAAACTATAATCCTTCTTAAACCCTAAACCCTAAACCCTAAAAACTAAACCTTGAATCGTAAAACCCATAAACCCTAAACCTTTAGCACTAAACCATAAACCATAAACCCTAAACCCTAAACCCTAAACCCTAAACCCTAAACTATAATCCCTTAGCCCTAAACATTAAATCTTGAGACGTAAACCCTAAACCACTTAAAATTAAAACCTAAAAAGTAAAACAAAAGCCATAAATCCTAAACCCTAAACCCTATACTCAAAAATCTAAACCCTAAATCCTTAACCCTAAACACTAAACTCTAAAAACTAACCTTGAATCGTAAACCCCATAAACCATAAACCTTTAGCCTAAAACATTAAACCCTGAGACCTAAACCCTTAACCTAGAGCACTAAACCCTAAACCCTAACCCTTAAATATTAAAGCCTAAAACGTAAATCATAATCCATGAATCCTAATACCTTAACCCTGAACTAAAAAAACTAAACCCTAAAAACTAAATTCTAAACCCTAAACTATAAACCCTAAATCCTGAGCACAAAATCAAACCCTAAACCCTAAACTGTAATCCCTTAGTCCTAAACCTTAAACCCTAAACTATAAACCCTAAACCATAATCCCTAAACCTTAAACCCTAAACCCTACATCCTAAACCCTAAATACTAAACCATAAACCTTAAACCATAAACCATAAATCCTAAACCCTAAACTCTAAACCTTAAACCCTAAACCCTAAACCATAAGCCCTAAAATGTAATCCCTTAGCCATAAACCTTAAACTCTAAGACCTAAACCCTAAATCCTAAACGATAAAAACTGAACCTTGAATCATAAACCCCATAAACCATAAACCTTTATCCCTAAACCATAAAACCTAAACACTAAACCCTGAGACGTAAACCCTAAAACTTGAGACCTAAACCCTAAACCCTAAACCCTAAACCTTGAATCATATAACCCATAAACTCTAAACCTTTAGCCCTAAACCATAAAATTCAAACCCTAAACCCTAAACCCTAAATTGTAAACCCTAAATGTTAATCCCTTGGCCCTAAACCTTAAACCCTGAGACCTAAACCGAAACCTTAAACATTAAAAACTAAACCTTAAATCATAAACCCCATAAACCCTAAACCTTTACCCCTAAACCATTAACCCTAAACCCTAAATCCTAAACCCTAAACCCTGAGCACTAAAATCTAAACACTAAACCCTAAATATTAAACCCTAAACTGTAAACCATAAACCATAAATCCTAAACCCTAAACCCTAAACTCAAAACCCTAAACCCTAAATTCAAAACCCTAAACCTTAAATCATTAAGCCCATAAACCATAAACCATCAACCTTAAACCCTAACCCCTAGACCCTAGACTCTTATCCCTAAACTATAATCCCTTCATCCTAAACCTTAAACCCTGAGACCTAAACCCTAAACCCTAAACCCTAAATATTAAACCCTAAATCGTAAACCATAAATCCTAAACCCTAAACATGAAACCCTAAACCCTATACCCTATACCCTAAACCCTAAGCCAAAAAATGTAATCTCTTAGCCCTAAACCTTAAACCTTGAGACATAAACCCTAAACCATAAATAATAAAAATTAAACATTGAATTGTAAACCCCATAAACCCTAAACCCTAAATCTTAAACCCTAATCCCATATCCCTAAACCTTAAACTCTAAGAGCTAGATCTTAAACCCTGAGCACTAAACCCTAAACTTTAAATATTAAACCTGAGACCATAAACCATAAACCATACATCCTAAACCCTAAAACCTAAACACGAAACCCTAAACCCTAAATCTGAAACCCTAAACCATAAAAACTAAACCTTGAATCATAAACACCATCAACCATAAACATTTTAGGTTTTATGCTCTAGGGTTTATGGGTTTTATATTTAGGGCTTAGGGTTATTAGAGCATGCAAATTGGAATCTAAAAGCTGAATAATACTTAACTCCTTATGGTGAAATAAGCATAGCTCCCCCTCCTGCAACTTGTCTACTCCTTGATCCATCAAAAAATAACTGCCATACCTCATTTTCATCCTTGTGGTCTAGCCTAGTGATGCTGGGAATAGGCTGATTTTCTTCATGCATGCAATAGACTCCTAGCTCAGATTCTTCTATTTCTTGATAAGGATCAAAAGCTTGCACCTTGTTTGCCCATTCATCAAGAGTTAGATCTGGGATGCTTCCTACCTTGGTGTTAGTTTCATTAGTGCTCAGATAATCCTTTTGATCAAATGCTGAACAATTGGTATTGATCTAACTTGGAGTGTAAGGCTCAATGTGAAAGTTTGTAATAGGCTCAGATATGATTGTGGCTTTAGCTCCATATCTTGTTCTAAACAACATGTGTGACCAATTAGCAGATAAGTAACCTCCAATTTTGGCTGTCAAATCCCTTGACAGACATAGGGCAAAGAGTGGTGGAAGATCTATTACTGAGACATCTTGTAAAACAAAAACGTTGGGGAAGGCATGCAAAGTGAGACTCAAGTTTTTTTATCACTCCAACTATTGCCCTTACTACTTAGTCCCATCCAATTGCACTACCCCTTTATATATGACTTCATACCATAAATTCCCAACTGATCAGCTATTTGCCTATGGGCATTACTGAACTACTTGCCCCAGAATCAATCATGTAATTGTGTACTAATTGGTTTCTAATGATCAATGAAACATAAAATCCCTAGGAGGCTTCAACATTTTACCTTACTATCCTCCATGATTCCCTTCAGGCTGGGAAGCATTTGTGAGCACCTTCTCTTGCATTTAGACTTGCTGATTTGAAGTTGACCAGTCCTTCATGGCAGCTTGTAGCAAATCTCTTTGGCCTGGGATAGATAGTGATTCCCAAATTGATATGTTTACATTTGTATCCTTCATTTGATCAATGATGTTGAATGGGGATGAAGCATCACTTTGTTGTCCCTTGGCTTGCACATTCATCCCTTGGATATGGGTAGTAACAACTAGTGTTTGAGTTGGTCTAGGAGCTGTTTTAGGCAGCCCTTGTGTGTTTGGAACTGAATTTTGTATACCAATAATTGGTGGGGTGATATAATATTATGGATTACTTGGAGCCAATGGCTGTTATTCATCTAAATTTCTCCTTTTTGACCTTATGTTGGCTGCAACACTTTGGGGAATTGCTTAATTCATGCCACAAAAATATTTTGCCTACCAGTTTACAAGTGTAGTATCATTTGGAGCTGATTGCTGCTGGAATGTGTCTTGTTGTTGGTTATTTCCTTGACTACCTTCACCCTCCACACCAGTTGTAGTCACCATTAATGCTTGATTTAAGGCACCGTTGAAACACATAGACTGGTTGTGAGGTTCATTACATGGGAAACACCAATCATACTCTTGAGCTATGTTGTTTTACACTAGCACTAATGCCTTAGAGGCAGATATAGCATTGGGATTATAGGGCTGAAATGGTCTGTTGGTAGGAGGTCTTGTTTGATTTAGATTTACAGCTGGATTGGGTGGTCTTTGAGGTTGGTATGGCTACCTGTTAGGCTGAGCTTGAGGCTAGAACAGGAGGTCTAAAACCTTGGGCATGCTGCCTCTTGAGTGTAACCAGCTCATTACCTAAATTTTGCAATTGCTTCATGACTTCTTGAAGTTCATTTAAGGCACTAAAAGATGAAGTAGAAGCTTCACTTGAATTTTATTTCTTGGAGTGGGAATAGGGGCTAAAATAGGCACTTGACTAGTATTTGGGCTCTCTAAACTTGGAAACAATGGCATTGGAGGCCTAGGAGCTAGCTTTCCAGCTTGAATCAAATAATTTTCAGCTCTAATGGAAATTCTATAAGCAACAGGGATAGTTGTGCCTCCCATGGATTGAATTAACATAGAAATATCAAAATTTAAAGCTTTAAGGTAATATAGAAAAGAACCTTTTGCTACTGGCCTTACTGCCACTAGAATTCTCTCCCAAGTCATTTGAAATCTGAAGTTGAAGTCAGTCAGCTACTCATTGGGAGCTCTCTTGATGGTTGTCAGCTATTCCAAAAGGGACAAGTTTTCTCCCTTTTCTCCAAACTACTCATGGAGGGCTATACATAGCTGGTTCCAATTTTGGATAGAACCTGAGGCAAGACTCATGAACCATTACAAATCTTTCCCTTTGAATGAAGATGCCAACAATTTGACAACAACTTACATCTCATTAATCTCATGGATTACACAAATATTAGCAATATCCTTAACATGATCACCAGGAGTGGTCTGATTTTCTCCAGTAAATTATGGGATGTTCTTCAATGCTGCAACTGGAATTAGATTTTGTGCATTAAGAGCAAGTGGGTTGCTACCAGTAAAATTGACATAGGGGTTGTTTTGTACCATTTTGAATGGCCTTAGAACCCTTGTTGATTGAATGAAAGGCCTACTAGGTGGAGGAGTTGAGAGAGTTCTGTTTGGTGGACATGGAGACCTTTGAATTCTCCTCCCTCTTTGCCTTCTTCTTCGAGATAACTAGCCCAGATACTTAAACAACACCTCTTCTTCTCCAACTCTTGACCTTATGGTGATTTTTCTCATGAGTTTTCAGGTCTGCACTGCTAAAACCACCTAATTCTTCTTCCTTAGAGTCGCTATATGTGCAATTTAGGGCTCCTTTAAATAAGAAACTTGTAAAAAATGCACATAAATTTGTTGCAATGAAGATGAAGACCTCTAAGGTCCCACTAAGCGTGCCAAAACTATTGTTACAAATCAGCAGCACCCCTGGATGTTGATCAGACTTCTAGTTTGACATTTTGGACATCCAGTGTGATTGCACAACATTGAATCCTCTCCCCAAGTGTGGGACTTGTAAAAATGGGAGAGGAATCTCCAGATTAGAGGCTAGTTCCTCAACTCCCCTGATCAGATATATCACTTACAAGTTGTAGAGGTTTAAATTCCTAGTTCCTACTCTAAATTCCAAGGGGACAAAGATAGGGAATGCAAGAAAAATGAGACTAATGCTAATGAGGTGATGCACCAAAGGAGTAGCAGACACCTAATACTGTAATACATACACAATCCACAAGAAAACACAACACAAAGTATGCACAAATTTCTCAAGATGTAATGAAAGATTAGGAAACAATGGTAGATATATGAAAGGATTGAGGGATTTTAATCACAGAGCATACATTATCATTCCAGATCCAATACAATGCATTACAGTGACCAAGAGGCAAAAAGGGGTGTTGTATTGCATGGAAAGGTAAAAATTTCCACAAATTCTGCCAAAAAGGAAGAAAACGGGAAGTTACAGAGCTGAAAAAGTGTCTCCCCATTTCAAAAATGAGCCCATTCTGGCTTTTACAGTGCAAGAAGTGACCCCAGGAGAGAGAAACATGGGAAAACATGGGAGAGCTTCAACCACCAACCTAAAATGTAATAAAACAACATGGGCATCCTTATAGGCCCATCCCCTGACATTTTTCACCATGCTGGGAGAGAATGTGAGCCATTCTTCATTAAAAATGGTGGTTGAAACATCATTTCTGTCCATGACCACGTGCCAGAGGCATTTTTCAATTTTATCTCTCCAAAATCCATCAAAATAAAAAATTGACCCTAGAATCTTGTAGAGAATTTCACCAGCTTTCCGTTGATATAAAGAACGTGAAAAATTGAGCTCTGGATCGAAAGATATGGCCGTTTGAAATTTTAGGGAAAAATAGGGCCAAAATGGATTGACGGGCAAATTTTTTGAAATTTTCCAATTTTTTGCATTTGGGAAAATTTCCCAAAAAATCCCCACGCTTTTCCGTTCTAGGTGCCACATGGCATGATCCTATTGGGCGCAGGCTTTTCCTTTCCCTTTTCCCTGCGGGCCTGTCCTGTATTTTTTGACGCCACTGGACACGTGGCAAGATGCCATTGGTTCGTGTTTGTAGGGTGGAATTTTCCTCTAAAATTTCTTCAATTTTGCTTTGGGAAAAATTTTCAAGTTTTCCTCTAACCCCTGCCACTTCCTTGGACACGTGGCATTTAGGTTATTACTGGCTACGGGCCTTTTAGGATTTAATATTTCCCACAAAAACTCTACCGAGCCATAGCCATTCAAAAATACATGGAGTTAGGAGGAAAACTTTACCTGGTTCTGGAAAGATGAGAAAATTTTCTATCCAATTTTGCCATTTCAAAAATTTTTGGGTTGCCTCCGCGAAAAGAAAAATTTTATGACTGAGGCATAAGAGAGGGAAGAATGAAAGGAGTTAGCCACAAAATGAGCAAGGGGCACATTTTGGATAACAGGTTTAAGGTTTAGGACTAAGAGATTACATTTTAGGACTTAAGGGTTAGGATATAGGGTTTAGGGTTTCAAGTTTAGGGTTTAGGATTTATGGTTTATTAGGTGTATGTTTAGGCTTTAATATTTAGGGTTTAGGGTTTAGGGTTGAGTGTTTAGGGTTTAGGGTTTATGTATTTAGGGTTTAATGTTTAGGATGAAGGGTAGTTTAGGGATAAGGGTTTAGGGTTGAGGGGTTAGGGTTTAGGTTTTAGGGTTTAGGGTTTTAGGGTTTAGGGTTTAGGGTTTAGAGTTTATGGTTTAGGGTTTAGGGTTTAGGGTTTAGTAGTCTTAAGGTTTAGGGTTTAGGATTTAGGGTTTAGGGTTTAGGGTTTAGGGCTCAAGGTTTAGGGTTTAGGGTTAAGGGTCTACTCAAGGTTTAAGGTTTAAGGTTTAAGGTTTAGGGTTTAGGGTTTAAGGTTTAGGGTTTAGGGTTTAGGGTTTAGTGCTCAGGGTTTAGGGTTTAGAATTTAGGGTTTAGGGTTTAGGGTTTATGGTTTAGGGATAAAGGTTTAGTTTTTAGGGTTTAGGGTTTAGGGTTTAGGGTATCGAGAATAGGGTTTAGGGTTTATGGTTTATGGTTTATGGTTTATGGTTTAAGGTTTAATAGGTTTAGGGTTTAGGGTTTAGGTTTTAGGGTTTAGGTCTTAGGGTTTAAGATGGATTAGAGTTTAGGGTTTAGGGAATAGGGTTTAATGTTTAGGGTTTGTAGTTTAGGGTTTATGGGGTTTATTATTCAAGGCTTAGTTGGGTTTTGAGTTTAGGGTTTAGGATTTATATTTTAAGGTTTATGGTTTAGTGTCCAATATTTAGGTTTTAGGGTGTAGGGTTTAGAGTTTATGGTTTATGTTTTAGGCTTTAATATTTAGGGTTTAGGGTTTAGTGCTTTGGGTTTAGCATTTAGGGTTTAGTGTTTAGGGTTTAGGTCTTAGGGTTTAATTTTTAGGGCTAAAGGTTTAGGGTTTATGTGGTTTAGGATTCAAGGTTTAGTTTTTAGGGTTTAGGGTTTCAAGTATAGGGTTTAGGGTTTAGATTTATCGTTTATGGTTTACTTTTTAGGAGTTAATTTTTAGGTTTTAGGGTTTATTGCCTAGGGTTTAGGGTTCTAGGATTTAGGGTTTAGGGTTTAGATTTTAGGTCTCAAGGTTAGGTTTAGGGATAAGGAATTATAGTTTAGGGTTTAGGGTTTAGTGTTTAGGGTTTAGAGCTAAAGGTTTACAGTTTATGGGTTTTATGATTCAAGGTTTATTTTTTAGGGTTTAGGGTTTAGGGTTTAACAAGAATTATAGTTTAGGGCTTAGGATTTAGGGTTTATGGTTTAGGTTTTATGGTTTATTGGTAAAGGTTTAGGGTTTAGGATTAAGGGTTTACGATTTAATGGGTTTAGTTTTTAGGGTTTAAGCTTTAGGGTTTAGGGTTTATATTTTATAGAATTTAGGGTTTAGGGTTTAAGATTTATGATTTATGGTTTAATGTTTAGGGTTTAGGGTTTAGGGTTTTGTGTTTAGGTATTACGGTTTAGGGGTTAGGGTTTAGGGTATCGAGTATAGGGTTTAGGGTTAATGATTTATAGTTTATGGTTTATGGTTTAGGGTTTGATGTTTAGGATTTAGGGTTTAGGTCTCAGTGTTTAAGATGGATTAGATTTTAGGGCTTAGGGATTAGGGTTTAAATTTTAGGGTTTACGGTTTAGGGTTTATGGGGTTTACGATTCAAGGCTTAGTTGGGTTTCGAGTTTAGGGTTTACGATTTATATTTTAAGGTTTATGGTTTAGTGTCCAATATTTAGGGTTTAGGGTGTAGGGTTTACTGGTCAATGTTTAGGGTTTAGGGTTTATAGTTTAGGGTTATGGGTTTAGGATTTAGGGTTTAGGTCTCATGGTTTCAGTTTTAGGGCTAAGGGATTATAGTTTAGGGCTTAGGGTTTATCATTTAGGGTTTAGGGTTTAGGGTTTAGGGCTAAAGGTTTAGGGTTTATAGGGTTTACGATTTAAGGTTTAGTTTTTATGGCTTTAGGGTTTAGGGTTTAGTGTTTAGGGTTTTGAGTTTAGAGTTTAAGGTTTGGGATTTATGGTTTATGGTTTATAGTTTAGGGTTTAGGGTTTGATTTAGTGCTCAGGCTTTACAGTTTAGGGTTTAGTTTTTAGGGTTTAGGATTTAGAGTTTAGGGTTTAGGTATTAGGATTCATGGTTTATGGTTTATGTTTTAGGGTTTAATATTTAGGGTTCAGGGTTTAGTGTTTAGGGTTTAAGGCTTAGGGTTTAGGGTTTAGGGTTTACTGTTTACGGTTTAGGTCTTATGGTTTAATTTTAGGGCTAAAGGTTTAGGGTTTATCAAGTTTACGATTCAAGGTTTAGTTTTTAGGGTTTAGGGTTTAGGGTTAAGGGTTTAGGATTTAGTGTTTCAAGTATAGGGTTTAGGGTTTAGGATTTATGGTTTATGGTTTAAATTTTAGGGTTTTAGGTTTTTAGGGTTTAGGGTTTAGGTCTCAGGGTTTTAGGTTTAGGGATAAGGAATTATAGTTTAGGGATTATGGTTTAGGGTTTAGACTTTAGGGTTTATTTCTAAAGGTTTAGGGTTTATGGGTTTTACAATTTAAGGTTTAGGGTTTAGGGTTTAGTGTTTAGGGTTAAGGTTTAGGTTTTAGTGTTTAGGGTTTATGGTTCAGGGTTTAGGGTTTAGTGCTAAAGGTTTAGGGTTTATGGGGTTTACGATTCAATGTTTAGTTTTTAGGGTTTAGGGTTTAGGGTTTAGGATTTAGGGTTTAAGTTTAGGGTTTAGCATTTAGGATTTATGGTTTATGTTTTATGGTTTAGGGTTTAATATTTAGGGTTTAGGGTTTATGGTTTAGTGTTTATGGTTTAGGGTTTAGGGTTTAGGGTTTAGGGTTTAGGGTTTACTGATTCAAGTTCAGGGTTTAGGGTGTATGGTTTAGGTTTTAGGGTTTAGGGTTAAGGGTTTAGGGTTTATTTCTCAAGGTTTACGGTTTAGGGTGAAGGGATTACTTTTTAGGGCTTAGGGTTTAGGGTTTAGGGTTTAATGTTTAGGGTTTAGGGTTTAATGTTTAGAGTTTAGGGTTTAGGGTTTAATGTTTAGGGTTTAGGGTTTAGGGTTTAATGTTTAGGGTTTAGTGTTTATGGTTTAGGGTTTAGTGATTAGGGTTTAGGTTTTAGGGTTTAGTGCTTAGGGTTTTTTATTTAGGGTTTAGGGATTAGGGTTTAGGTTTTAGGGTTTAGGTTTTAGGTTTTAGTTTTTAGGGTTTCAAGTTTAGGGTTTAGGGTTTAGGATTTATGGATTATGGTTTGTGGTTTAGGGTTTATTATTGAGGTTTAGGGTTTAGGTTTTAGGGTTAAGGGATTATAGTTTAGGGATTAGGATTTAGGGTTTAGGATTTAGGGTTTATGGTTTAGGGTTTATGGGGTTTACGATTCAAGCTCTTTTTTAGGGTTTAGGGTTTATGGTTTTGAGTTTAGGGTTTTGAGTTTAGGGTTTAGGGTTTAGGATGTATGGTTTATGGTTTATTGTTTTGGGTTTAATATTTAAGGTTTAGGGTTTAGTGTTTAGTGTTTAGGGTTTAGGGTTTAGGTCTCAGGGTTTAAGGTCTAGGTCTCAGGGTTTAAGGTCTAGGTTTTAGGGCTAAGGGATTAGGGTTTAGGGCTTAGGGTTTAGGGTTTATTGCTAAAGGTTTAGGGTTTATGGGGTTTACGATTCAAGGTTTAGTTTTTATCTTTTAGGGTTTAGGGTTGAGGGTTTATGTCTTAGGGTTTAAGGTTTAGGGCTAAGGGATTACATTTTAGGGCTTAGGGTGTAAGATTTAGGGTTTAGGGTTTTGATTTTATGGTTTAGGATTTATTTTTTACTATTTAGGGTTTAATATTTATGGTTTAGGGTTTAGGTCTCAAGGTTTAAGGTTTAGGTTGAAGTGATTACAGTTTAGGGATTAGGATTTAAGGTTTAGGGGTTTGTGTTTAGGGTTTAGGGATTATTTTTTATGATTTAGGGCTAAAGCTTTAAGATTTATGGGATTTACGATTTAAGGTTTAGTTTTTAGGGTTTATGGTTTTCATTTTAGGGTTTAGGATTTAGGGTTTGTTGTTTAGTTTTTTGAGTTAAGTGTTTAGGGTTTAGGATTCATAGTTTATGGTTCATGATTTAGGGTTTAATATTTAGGTTTTAGGGTTTAGGGTTTAGGATTTAGGGTTTAGGGATTAGGGTTTATGGTTTAGGGCTAAAGGTTTAGGGTTTATGGGATTTACGATTCAAGGTTTAGTTTTTAGGGTTTAGGGTTTAGGGTTTAGGTTTATGTCTCAGGGTTTAAGGTTTAGGGCTAAGGGATTACAGTTTAGGGTTTAGGGTTTGAAATTTATGGTTTAGGGCTAAAAGTTTAGGTTTTATAGGTTTTACAATACAAGGTTTAGGGTTTAGGGTTTAGGGTTTAAGGTTTAGGGTTTAGGGTTTATTATTTATGGTTTAGGGTTTAATGTTTAGGATTTAGGGTTTAGGGTTTAGGGTTTAGGTCTCAAGGTTTAAGATGGATTAAAGTTTAGGGCTTAGGGTTTCAGGTTTAATGTTTAGGGTTTACAGTTTAGGGTTTAGGGTTTAGGGTTTATGGGGTTTACGATTCAAGATTTAGTTTTTAGGGTTTAGGGTTTAGGGTTTTGAGTTTGGGGTTTAGGATTTATAGTTTAAGGTTTATGATTTAGGGTAATATATTTAGGGTTTAGGGTTTAGTACTTAGGGTTTAGGGTTTAGGGTTTAGGGTTTAGGGTTTAAGGTTTAGGGTTTAGGACTCAGGGTTTAAGGTTTAGGACTATGGGATTATCGTTTAGGGCTTAGGGTTTAGGGTTTAAGGTTTGGGGTTTATGGTTAAGGGTTAAAGGTTTAGGGTTTATTGGGTTTATGATTCAAGGTTTATTTTTTATGGTTTAGGGTTTAGGGTTCTGATTTTAGGGTTTATGGTTTATGGTTTACGGTTTAGGGTTTAGGGTTTGGTTTTTTTCTCAGGCTTTAGGGTTTATAGTTTAGGGTTTAGATTTTTGAGTTCATGGTTTATGTATTAGGATTCATGGGATATGGTTTACATTTTAGGCTTTAATATTTAGGGGTTAGGGTTTAGGGTTTAGTGCTTAGGGTTTAGGGTTTAGGGTTTATGGTTTAGGTCCCAAGGTTTAATGTTTAGGGCTAAATTTTTCACAAGTTTATAATTTTATTCAGGGTATTAGTATTTTAGCTTGTTTACAAATAGGGTACTAAGGTTTAATAAATAGCCATGGAAATAGAAAACTAATCTCCTACAAACCAGGAAGTCACACAACAAAACAACCCGTTAATATCATTACGGGTATAACAAAGATAAATTATTGAAACAGTATAACAAACTTATATTATTAATAATGAGTTATAATATAACTCATATTAATAATATTACAATATAAAATAATGAGAGCACTATGATATTTCTAACATTCCCCCCCTTAGTGTGAACATGGGGAAAACACCATCTTCAACCAAGCAGCATGCCGCTCCGTAGCTTGCACATGGTCTCGATCCTCAACACTGACTGTGGGAACTACATCATCCAGGGACCGTTCAACCTATTAGATGAATACATGAATTGGGACCGTTCAACCAATTCACATCAACCATCAAATCAGTTTGATCAAGAACACTTCCTGCAATAGTATCAATGGTATAATTTATCATCACGGGGGACACACAAGCACTGCACTGCACACAGGAACAGGGATGCTCATCTATTCTTATTCATCACACAAGACACAAAGATGTCACTAAAGTAGTTTGCGGCCTTTGAGGTAGTGACGAACTCAAGGACACTGATTGTCCTCCTGCCTCCATTGCCTCCATCCTCCAATATGAGGATAGATGCTCAAAACAAATAATCTTCATCACTTGAATAATTAATAGGTTCATTGTCACTTGCAGGATTAGAATAATCATCCCAATCTTCTTCAGCAGCTAAAGCGTTTTGTTCCAACTTATCATCTAAGAGATCTTGAGCTCTTTTCTTACAATTCACAAAACCATGTCCTGGTTGTTTACAGTAATGACACAAAAGACGTTTCTTTGACGATATAAACTTTTTTTACCTTTCTGGAATGATGATTTATTGTTTGCAACCATGACAGTTTCTTGTTCTGGTACACACCTTTTGATTTTTTCTTCCTCATCAAGCAACGAGGAAATTAAATTTTCCAAGTTAGGATTGATCTTACTAAGAGTAAAAACAATACTTGAATATTCTTTTGGCAAACTATTTAGTAAGATTGCTTTAGCATCTTCTCCATCTACCTCTGCTTTTATTCCTGCTAATTGATTTAAAATGGATCAAAACTTACTGATATGTTGAACCATATTGTCATTTTCTCCCATCTTTAGCCCAAAAAGTTTTTGCTTCAGCGCCATTGCTGCACTACCTGCTTGAGATCCAAATAACTTGTTCAATGTCACCCAAATGTTATTAGATGACTTGGTTAGATCAATATGATGCAAATATGCATCGGAAAGACCAAGGCTGATAATTGCTATTGGCTTTCTGATCCTTACTTTCCCATTTCGTTGCTTCATCTACATCATTCGGTTTTTTAATTTTTCCTTCAACAATGTCCCATAAGTCTTTATCAATCAATTGTAATTGGGTTCATACTTGCCATGTGTGGAAGTCTTTACCATCAAATCTTTCAATTACATTTATCTTTTCCATTTTGAAATTCCACAAAATTAGAAAACTTGAACTAGACAATTAATAAAATCTTTATATTGGTTTAGAGATACTTGATTTTAATAAAGGAAATATATCAAAACTTGGCAAATAACCGCAGTCACCGATATAAGCTAGCAGATTTTGGAATGATGAACTTTTAAAATACAGATTTACTGGGTTTAAAACCATGGGACCAAAATTTCTTTAAAATAGATCTCCAAAGTAATTTCTTTGGATCAGGCATAGTGCTAATAGTGACCACGCTTTAGTATGCTGAGAATATTGCATTGAGAAGAATTGTATTGCTGTAGTAAATAGCATGTTTGGATCTGACAGGAGAAGAGATTCATGGTGCTCAATTCGTATTCAACAACTTTCCATGGACAATATTTCACATAGAATGATCTTGTGATCTGATCAACCTAAGATTCACTACAATTCTGGAATCTGTTCCCATTGCATCTTTTAATTTAATTTTGAAGCGAATAAATAACGTTTCCAGATCATAGTTGGAAAGTTTTTAAAATGGTCCGCCTACCAAATAGAGATAGATCAACACAGATGCGTTGCAGAGCCATTAATCAATTGGAAGATTTGTGCATGCATTCATGTGGATGGTGTCAGATCTTCAACCTTGGGAAACAGAACCTCGAATCTATGCAAATTCTCCATATTTCAACTCTTATGGACAAATCTGCTTTAAATAGCTGGATTTCACAGAATGGTTACTGGTTGCAGGTGTTCTTGGCATCAGTAGAACACGCGCAAGAAAGCAGAATGCAGTGCTAATAGCTAAAGTCTAATTTTCATAGGTAATGAAACAACTAACAAGACAAAATGGGAAACATAATATGGAGCTGTAATGAATAGTAGTCACCCCTCAATACAATCTACTCTTCCATCACAGGGACAAGACAAAGTCACTCTGATACCAAATATTGGTATAACAATATTGTCACACAGGAAATAATAGTTTGATATTGTATTCAACCTGATTACAAATAATACTAAGGCTAATAAATAGCCATGGAAATAGAAAACTGACCTCCTACAAACTAGGAAGTCACACAACAAAACAACTCGTTAATATCATTATGGGTATAACAAAGATAAATTGTTGAAACAATATAACAAACTTATATTATTAATAATGAGTTATAATATAACTCATATTAATAATATTACAATATAAAATAATGAGAGCACTATGATATTTTAGGGTTTAGGTATTTAGGGCTAAAGGTTTAGGGTTTATGGTTAGGGTTTAGGGTATATTCAGGGATTTAGGATTTAGGTGTTAGGGTTTAAGGTTTAGGGTTTAGGGATTATGGTTTAGAGGTTTATGGGTTTACGATTGAAGGTTTATGGTTTTGGTTTAATGTTTAGGGTTTAGGGTCTCAGGGTTTAATGGTTTAGAGCTAAGGGATTACAAATTTTAGGGTTCTTAGGGTTTAGGGTTTAGGGTTTAAATTTTCATGGTTTAGTTTTTAGGGTTTAGGGTTTATGGGTGAGGGTTTAAGGTTTAGGGTTTAGGGTTTAGGATTTATGGTTTAGTGTCTCACAGTTTAGGGTTTAGGGTTTAGGGTTTAAAGCTTTATGGTTTAGGGTTTAGGGTTTAGGGTTTAGTGTTTGGGTTTATGGTTTAGGGATAAGGGTTTAGGGTTTATGTTCTTAACGAATTAAGGTTTAGGATTTAGGGTTTTGAGTTTAGGGTTTAGGTTTTTACAATTCTTTGTTTATGGTTTATGGTTTAGGGTTTACTTTATTATAATTTAGGGTTTAGGGTTTAGGTTTTTGCTAAGGGTATTAGGGTCTATTGTTTATGGTTTAGGGCTTAATTGTTTAGGGTTTAGGGGGTTTACGATTTAGGGTTTAGGGTTTAGGGCTAAGGGTTTAGTGTTTAGGGTTTTACTTTAGGTTTTCAAGTTTAGGTTTAGGGTTTAGCGATTTATGGTTTAGGGTTTATGGTTTAGGGTTTAAGATTTAGGGTTGAGGATTAAAGGTTTAGGGTTTGTAGTTTAGGGTTTATGGTTTAGGGTTTAGAATTTAGGGTCTAGGGTTTAAGGTTTAGGGTTTACAATGCGGTTTAGGATTTAAGGTTTAGTTAACAGTTTAGGGTTTAGGGTTTAGGATTTATTTCTCAGGGTTTAAGGTTTAGGGGTAAAGGATTAGGCTTTTAGGGCTTAGGGTTTAGGGTTTATGGATTTATGGTTTATGGCTTTATGGTTTAGGGTTTAGTAGGGTTTAAGGTTTATGGTTTAGTTTATGCTTATGTGTTTAGGGTTTAGGTATTTAGGGTTTTATGTTTCAAGGTTTAGGGATTATGGTTTAGGGTTTAGGGTTTAGGGTTTAGGACTAATGGTTTAGGGTTTAGGTATCATGGTTTATGGTTTAGGCTTTAGGCTTTAGGGTTTATGGGGTTTATGATTCAAGGTTAAGTTTTTATGGTTTACGTATTTAGGGTTTAGGGTTTTAGGGTTTCGAGGTTTAGGGTTTAGGGATTTTAGTGTTTAGGGCTTATGGTTTAGGGTTTAGGGTTTAGCATTTATGGTTTAGGGTTTCAAGTTTAGGGTTTAGGGTTTAGGATTTATGGTTTATGGTTTGTAGTTTAGGGTTTAATATTTAGGTCTCAGTGTAGTTAAGGTTTTAGTGTCTTAGGGTTTAGGGTTTTAGGTTTAGGGCTAAAGGATTTATGGTTTTATGGGGATTAAGATTTTAGTGTTTAGGGTTTAGGGTTTAGGGTTTATATTTAGGGTTTAAGGTTTATGGGCTTTAGGCTTTTGAGGGATTAATGTTTAGGGTTTAGGGTTTAGGATTTAGGGTTTATGGTCTTAGGGTTAAGTGGTTTACAGTATTTAGCTTAGGGTTTAGGGTTTAGTGCTTTATAGTTTAGGGTTTAGGTTTTATGGGGTTTAATTCAAGGTTTAGTGGCTTGAGGATTACAACTTAGGGTTTTAGGGTTTAGGGTTTATATTTATCAGGTTTAAGGTTTAATGTTTAGGGTCTAATGAAGGTTTAGGTTTTAGTGATTAGGTTTAGGGTTTATGGTTTAGGTTGGAGTTAGGTTTAGGGTTTAAGGTTTAGGGTTTAGGATTTAGAGTTTCGAGTTTAGGGTTTAGGGTTTAGGGTTTAATGGTTTAGGGGTTTAGTGCTCAAGGTTTAGGGTTTAATATGGTTTAGGTCTAGGGTTAAGGGTTTAGAGGGTTTAGTGCTTAGGATTCATGGTTTATGGTTTACATGGTTTAGGGTTTTTAGGGTCTAGGGTTTAGGGTTTAGTGATTATGGTTTAGTGTTTACTATTGTTTACGCTCTAAGGGTATTAGGATTTATGGTTTAGGGCTAAAGGATTAGGTTTTATGGGGTTACGATTGAATGGTTTAATAGAGTTTAGGGTTTAGGGTTTAGGGCTTCTCAGGATTTATGGTTTTACTAGCTATAGGATTTAGGATTTAGGATTTAGTGGTTTAGGGTTTATAATCTTTAGGGTTTAGGGTTTAGGGTTTAGTAGTTTAGGGTTTAGGATTTAGGGTTTAGGGTTTACGGTTTATAGGTTTAGGTTTTAATATTTAGGGTTTATGGGTTTATGGTTTAGTGTTTAGGGTTTAGGGTTTAGGGTTTATGGGGTTTAAGGAGAATTATAGTTCAGGGCTTAGTTGGGTTTAGATGTTTAGGGTATATGATTTATAGCTAAAGGTTTAGGGTTTATTAGGTTTAGTGATTCAAGGTTTAGTTTTTAGGGGTTGGGGTTTAGGGTTTAGTGTTTAGGGTTTAGGTTTTTAGGGTTTATGTGTTTATGGATTTAGGGTTTATGGTTTAGGTTTTAGGGTTTAAGGTTTAGGGCTTATTAGGGTTTACAGTTAAGGGTTAAGGGTTTACGGGTTTATAGGGTGTAAGGGTTTAGTTGTTTAGGGATTATTTCTCAAGAGGTTTAGGGTTTAGGGTTTACGATTTAGGGTTTAGGGTTTAGGGTTTAGGGTTTTTAGTTTAGGGTTTAGGGTTTAATAGTTTAGGGTTTATGATGTAGGGTTTAAAGGTTTGTAGGGTTTACGGTTTAACATCTAGGTTTAGTGTTTAGGGTTTAGGGTTTAGGGATTATAATTTATGGTTTATGGTTTATGGTTTAGGCTTTAATGTTTAGGATTTAGGGTTTAGTAGTTTAGGGTTTAGCGTCTTATGGTTTATGATTTAGTTTAGGGCTAAAGGTTTATGGTTTATGGGGTTTACGATTAAAGGTTTAATTTTAGGGCTTTACGGAATTTAGGGTTTATGTGGTTTACGATTTAAGGGTTTAGTTGTTTAGGGTTAAGGGTTTAGGGTTTAGGGTTTAGGGTATATGGTTTATGGTTTATAAAGGTTTAGTGTTTACAGTATTTACTTTTAGGGTTAGGTTTTTAGGGTTTAAGGTTTAGGTTTTAGGGTTATAGGATTTAGGGTTTAGGGTTTAGGTCTCAAGGTTTGGGTTTATTATTTAGGGTTTAGGGATTACAGGAATTAGGGCTTAGTTTAGGGTTTAGGGTTTAGGGTTTAAGGGAATACAATTTAGGATTTAGGGTTTATGGGGTTTACGATTCAAGGTTTAGTTTTTAGGGTTTTAGGGTTAACGAGAAATACAATTTAGGGTTTAGGGTTTAGGGTTTAGGGTTTATGATCTATGGTTTAGTGCTTAGGGTTTAGGGTTTAGGTGTTTATGATTGCAAGAGTTTAGGGTTTAGGGTTTAGGTCTCAGGGTTTAAGGTTTAGGGCTAAGGAATTATATTTTAGGGCTTATGGTTTAGGGTTTAGGGTTTAGGGTTTAGAGTTTAGTGTTTAGGGTTTATGGTGTCATGGTTTAGGGTTTCGGGTTTAGGATTTTTAGGGTTTATGTGCGTTTAGTTTCGGGTTTAAGGTTTAACAAGAATTACAATTTAGGGTTAAGTGTTTATGGTTTAGGGTATATGAAGTTAGGGTTTATGGTTTTAAGATTTATGGTTTATGGGGTTTACGGTTTATGAGTTTAGTTTTTAGGGTTTAAGGTTTAGGTTTATTGCCTAGGGTTTTGGGTTTAGGGTTTAGGTCTCAGGGTTTAGGGTTTAGGGATAAAGTATTTATGTTTTATGGCTTAGGTTTAGGGTTTAGGGTTTAGGATTTAGGGTTTAGTGTTTATGGTTTAGTGCTTAGGGTTTAGGGTTCAGGGTTTAGGTTTTAGACTTTAGGATTTAGGGCTTAAGGTTTAGGGTTTATGGTTCAGGGTTTATTGTTTAGTGCTAAAGGTTTAGGGTTTATGGGGTTTACGATTCAACGATTTTAGGTTCAGATTTTATGGTTTAAGATTTAGGGTTTATGTTTGAGGGTTTAAGGTTTAGGGCTAAAGGATTACATGTTAGGGTTTATTGTTTAGGGTTTAGCATTTATCACTTAAGTTTTAGGGTTTAGGGTTTAGGGTTTAGGATTTATGGTTTATGGTTTATGGATTTATGATTTATTGTTTAGGGTTTAATGGTTTAGGGATTTAGGGTTTAGTGTTTATGGTTTAGGGTTTAGGGTTTAGGGAATTAAGGTTTAATGGTTTAGGATTTAGGGTTTAAGGTTTAGGGCTTCATGGATTATAGGGTTTAGGGTTAAGTTTTTAGCAATTTAGGGTTTAGGGTTTCAAGTTTAGGGTGTAGGATTTATGGTTTGATGGGGTTTATAGGGTTTAGGGTTTAGTATTTAGGGTTTAGTGTTTAAGGATTTACGGATTTATGGTTTAGGGTTTAGTGTTTGGTGACTTTAGTGTTTAGGGTTTAGGATTTATGGATTATGGTTTAGGGTTTAGGGTTTAGGGCTCAAGTTTTAGGGTTTATGGGGTTTACGATTTAAGGTTTAGTTTTTAGGGTTTATGATTTATGGTTTAGGGTTTAGTGTTTAGTGTTTAGGGTTTAGGGTTTAGGGTTTATGGTTTAGGGTTTAGGGTTTAGGGTTTAGGGTTTAGGTTTTAGGGTTCAAGGTTTAGGGTTTATGATTTAGGGTTAAGGGTTCAGGTTTTAGGGTTTAGGGATTTAGGATTTAGGGTTCATTGTTTATGGAACAAAGGATTAATGGTATTAGGGTTTACATTTAGATCTTTAGGGTCTAAGTAATGTTTACAGTTTAGGGTTGAAAACTTCTGGTTTAGGTATTTACTGGTTAAGGTTTATGGTTTACCTTATATTTTAGGGTTTAGGGTTTCTTCCAAACATTTAGATTACGGTTTAGGGTTTACATATATGGTTTATGGTTTATATTTAATGTTTAGGATTTAGGGTTTAGGATTTAATTGCACTATTTATAAGGGTTTGGAGTTTAATATTTACAAACTATAGTTTTTAGGAGTTTAGATGTATTAGGTTTAATTTATGGTTTATGGTTTACCATTAATTAGGGTTTGGGGTTTATTGCCAAGGATTTAGGAATTTAGGGTATCATGGTTTAGGGTTTAGGGCCATCAAGGATGTGATGACTCTATTTAAATGTTTATGCCTACGAAGTAGTGAACCCTGGCGTTTAGTTGAATACTCTCTGTCACCTTTTACTAATAAGGGTTTAGGGTTTAGGGACACAAAACATTACATTTAGTGAAATAGGGTTTAGGGACGTAAAAAAGAAGATAGGGTTTATTGGTTTACGATTTATTTTTAGCTTCCTACAGGTTTAGGGTTTAGGCTTAGGAAAAGGGTTTACCAAATTTTTAGGACATTTAGGGTTTAAAATTTTTGTTACCATGGTTTAATCATTTAGGGTTTAGTATATTTTTTAGAAGTCTTTCCAACAGGGTTTAGTTTTTAGGGTTAAGGGTTTAGGGTTTAGGGTTTATGGTTTAGGGTTTAAATGTTTAGGGTTTAGGGTTTAGTGAGTTATGGTTCAAGGTTTAGGGTTTATGTTTAGGGATTAGGGTTTAAGGGTTTAGTGTTTAGGGTTTAGGTTTCAAGGTTCAAGGTTTAGTTTTTAGGGTTTAGGTTTTAGTGTTTATGGTTTAGGGTTTAGGTTTTAGGGTTTCAATTTAGGGCTCATGGTTTAGGGTTTAGGGGTTTAGGGTTTTGGTTTAGGGCTTTAGGTTTAGGGTTGTTGGGTTTAATGAAGTTTACCATTTACGGTTTACACCTTCAGGCTTAGGGTTTAGGGTTTATGTCATTTATGGTTTATGGTTTAAATTTCAGGTTTAATATTTAGAGGTTTAGGGTTTAGGATTACATTTATAAAGATAGGGCTCAAGGGTTTAGGATTCAAGGTTTATTTCATAAGGGTTTATAGTTTAGAATTTAGGGTTTATGTTTAGGGTTTATTGTTTAGCTACAGGACTTAGGGTTTAGGGTTTACTGGTTTAGTTTTAAGGGAGGTTTATGAGGTTTATTTTATGGTTTAAGATATGGGTTTACTTCAAGGTTTAGTTTTTATGTTTTAGGGATTCAACGTTTAGGGATTCAACGCTTTATGATTTAGGGTTTATCATTTATGGTTGTATACCCCATGGTTTAGTCCTCGAGAGTTTCCTTGGATACAAGGAGACATGGTTTACTAAGGGACATTTTATGGCTTAGGAACTTTCACAGAAGAAGAGGTTCTTGTGAATATATAAGGTTTTGAAACATCACATCACAACCTTCAGGATTTAGGGTTTGATCAGGACTTACCCCTATCTTTTTTAAGGTTTAGGGTTTTGAAAGCATCCATGGATTTATCATAAAAGGAATTATCAATGAATGGTTTAGGTCACTAAGTCATAGGCCAACTGATTTATCCTCTTTAGAACTAAACAAGAAATATTTAGGGTTTAGGGTTTAGGCAATTGGTAGTGCTCGTCCTTTGTGTTCTTAGGTTCCAGGGTTTAGGGTTTATCGCTTAGGGTTTAAGGTTCCATAAGAAGACTCAATGATTGGTTCTAGGCATGAGATTTAGGAAATATGGTCCTAATAGGGTTTAGGGTTCATGGCCTCCTATGGTTCAAGGATTTAGTCAGAAGCCATTTATGGTTTTAGTCTTAGGGTTTAATACTTAGCACTATGGTTTACCAATGAAGTTTATAATTCTCTAGGTTTCAGGGTTTTCTTTACTCATCTTCCACGTCATACTGAATAACCAATTTAGGATTAGGGGATCTTTCCTCTTTGACAACGATACATTGAGTATGAATATGGTTTCCTCAAGAGGGGAACTGCACCTAGAAAGGTATCAGGGTTTAAACCCTGAGACCTAATGTTTACCCCAACCCTTAAACCCTAAACCTCAACCCTTAAACCCTTAAACCCTAAATCCTCATGGTTTGTGGTTTAACCTTAAGGGTTTAGGGTTTAAATCAGGGTAAAGGGTTTAAACCCTAAATCCTCAAACCTTAAGGGTAAACGCTAAACCCTAAATCATAAACCTTAAACCTTAAGAGCCCTGATTAGTGAGCCCTAAGGGATTTGATCCATAAACCCTAAAGGTTTACTAAATGGGGTTTAAATGAGGGTAAACCCAAGGTTTTAACCATAAACCATAAACCCTCAACCATAACCCTGAACCCTAAACCCTAAAGGTTTGGTTTATCGATTTATTATTCCAGCCCTGAGTCCTAAGCCCTAAACATTTAGGTTTTTGTACAGATTAGAGTTAAAAGAATTCCACATTTAACACATATACCCCATAAAATTTTGGGGAAACGAGAGTAGGGTTATAACGTGTTTGCATTTTACCTTTTTTTGGGATTGAAATTCTAAATTTATAGGCTTAGGATTTTATGGATTTAGGATTACCAAACCAAAGGTTTGGATTTAGGTTATGGTCTACACGTTTAAACTTTTTAGGGTTTAGGGATAAAAAAACATCACAATTTCATGGTTGTACACCCTAATAGGTCTCATGCATTAAAACATAATATTAAAAAATAAATTCTACTACAATGTCAGGGCTTTAGATTTTACCTTGATGACGATATAATTCTCTCTAGGGTTTAGACAGTTTATGTTCAAGGCTTTCATGCATATTTTCTTTAAGGGGTTAGTGCCTTGGTTTGCTTGCAAAAACCTAGGGCATACATTTTGGTTTGCACAATGTTTACGATTTTTTCATGGTCCAAGGTTTAAGGGTTTTAAAGTGGTTTAGGGTTCTAGGGTTCCAGGGTTCTACATGCACTAAAATAAAAACTAAAAAATGACTTTTTTCGAGGGTTTCAAATTTATGGGGGTGCACTTACACAAATATTTCATTTTTGGGTTTATGGTGCACTGCTGAAAATTAATGTTTAAAAAATTATACATTCAAGGTCCAAAAATTATGAAAATTTAATGGGACCTCGTATATGGTCTTAGGGCTAACTTTCTAGCAAAGGGATTTGAAAAAACATATATATAACTTAAAAAATGGTTTAGGGGGGGGGGGGGTGCACACAAAATAGGGTTCTAGGGTCTTAGGGTTTGATACAAAAATAGTTTTATACTTTAGGGTTTATTAGGTTTACCATTTATTTTACCCTCTTAATCTCAACCATTTTTTAAAAAAAAAGGTTTAGTTTATGGATTAAGTTTAGGGTTTATTTCTCAGGACTTTGAATCTTATGGTACTTAATGGTTTATCAGGTTTTGGTTCAAGGTTTAGGGTTTTGAACATAGGGTTTTGGGTTTATGATTTATGGTTTATTCGGTGAAGTGAATTTCAGGTTTTTCTAATTTCAAGAAAAAGGTGTCCCTTTTTTAGGGTTTTATAGTTCCCCCCATCTTTAGTGCACTTACCCCATAAGCTATGTGGAGAAATCCTTATGGAGTTTATAATTCAATCATTTATATTAGGGTTTACCTTTTAGAAATCCATATAGAATTCTTTGACATGCTCTCGATTGTTTAAATTTTATTTAGGGCTAAAGGTTTAGGGTTTATTTTTAAAAATTTTAGAAGTTCAAAATAGGGAGCGAAGGTTTAGAGCTTAGGAATTAGGGCTTGATGTCCAAGTTATAATGACACAAGTATTCAAATATTTACTTCTTAAGGGTCAAACATTTTAATCATAACCCTCGTAGAGCTTACAGGATTTCCATTTCTTGTCATTCTTAGTAAAATAATGATCCAATGATGGGAGTGGATGGAAAGATGAATTTGGGTTCATGATGATCTTTATCTTGGTTAATGTGTGATTTTTATTGTTCAGATGGATTCTGTTGGCAGGGTTGTGTTGTCGCTAAATCACTGCACCCCCCGAATGGCCAGGATGTGAATAGGACGTTCGGTGTGATTGGGACACATGGGATCACCTCTCAAGCTGTGGGACTTGGGCTCGAGGTGAACCTCTGGAGAAGGAAGACTTCCTCTTCCTAAACTAAGTGTTGTACTACTCCTAGTGTAACAAAAATGATTATCTAGTCCTATGCTAACATTTTCATGGGGTTTTAGGGAAAGAGATTTACAGAAATGAAACTATACTAGAGATGGTGATGCACCAAATAAAGGGTGTCTTCAGATTCAGGAAGGGTTAATTTGAAGAGGGTGTGTGCACCACAGGTCAACTTCACCTACTGCAACTTAGAGAGGGTACAGGATACCACAAACTAAGAGACACGCGTTCCTTTTGTTAAACTTTATCAGACTGAGAAATATACCAATTTCCCAGTGAAGAAGGATGAACTCAAGAAGGGTTAACAGACACCACAACTCAACTGCATGCAATACTTCACCAATACTTCACCACTCGATAAGCACAGAACTCCAAGAACCTGCAATAGAAACTTAAACTTGCACAGTGTACCTGCAAGTATGAGAAAGGCACAAAGAAGCATAAAAGGATGAAAGGACCGAGATTAGTCACAAAACACACACTTTTATTGCTTCAATAACATGCACAATGCATCATACATTCAGAAGAGGCAATAGTTGCCATTACAGTCTTGAAGAGGAGGCTTGAAAGTTCTCTCAACACACAAGAACAACTTGCAGAAGAGAGAGGATTCTTGAAAAGTATACACTTGCCTGAGATATCTAACTGTCCAACTTGTCTGAACTGTTGGAACCCTTTGAAATGAGCTTCCAACTTACATTTATAGAAGAATATGTGAGAAAGAAGAGGAAATGGTCATAATTACATTCCTAAATTGAAGGCCCATGATGTATTTATTGCAGTTAGTTGAACCACCTGAGAAGGTTCCATCATGGGTCATTAATTGCCTGATGACCTAGTCTTCTCAATTAATTAAAAGAATATTTAAATAAAATATTTAAATAATAATAATAAATATTATTATTAAAATATTTAAATAAAAATATTAATTTAATTAACATAATGTTGGGACCCCCCGTTGACCCGTTTGACTTGAAGAGGAGGGGGGTCCATGTGGATAGAGTCTGCACAAATCTCAACTCGGTGAGTTTCGAATCCTCTAACTCGGTGTTGCAATCGATTTTGAACCCCACACTAACTCTTTCCTTGCTTTGGTAATCGCGCTCTTTTGCATTGAGTCCTTCGAATGGTGAGCTATCAAACTCGATTCTTATCATTTTCCTCTGTTAACTCGAGGCCATTTATGCATTCCTCGTTCAAACTTCATGAAACATCACCACGAGCTCCCTGCGAAGTCACCGAGCTCTTCATCCAGCAAACGATCTTACCTTTCCTGGGCTCAAACTCACTTGAATACCGAGCTTAACCCAACATCTCTAAAAAGAATGGTTTTACCACAATGCTCACGATTCTTCCTTATCATATAACACTTGTAGTAAGAATGTTTTAGCTTTGCCATAATAAGCACAATTGTACCTTCCAAACGATGAGAAAATGCCATTATCAATAAAGACCTAATGCTGCCATGATGATGACCCAGGCTCATGCCCATAACATGTCGATAGACACCCTTGAGACTGACACCTTCGGTATTTTGGCAGTGCAAGCAATCTCGTCTCCAATCAACAATTATGCCACTATTGAAATCTTAGTATGGCATAGGTAGCTGTGAGCTACACCATATACTCATTTTTCCAGAAACTAAAAAGAATGTTACAATGCAACACATGAAGCCCACATTGAACAACTGGGGCAACCAAGAGGACCTTGGAAAAATGTATAGGTAACAACCATATGAATTCTTCCTTAGTCGTGGATCAAAGCTAATAGAAATAAGCTAGATAAAATTAGCTTGAAACTACAGTATAATCGTCCATTGTAAAAAAAACACAGTTTCTCTGGACCTGGTAAAAGAATACTTTTTATTGTCTGATTGGACGTACATAATGGAAGGGTATAAATATTTCCTACTGCCCACAGAGTTTCTCAAAGAGACCATTTACAAGTGACAAGGATGTGGCATACAAAACGGCCGACCAGGTATTTCAGAGTTGACCTTCACATTCAATTCGTTTCTAGGAGAAGAAGTGCTGAGCAATATGAATCATTTCATTCTGCACCGTAATAAACCTTCATCTCCTGATTCAGGAAAATTTTATGAAGCCTTGAATGGTGTGACTCCAATCCATCGTACACGGCAGTGAATATTTGTTTCCTGCAGCTGTCATTCGATCTGAGTTCAGAATAAGGATAAGCATGCATTCGATACTGAACAGATAACAACACAGTTGGACAACCTGCTTGCTGGAAGTGCTCAAAAGAAAGGCCTCTACTGTACTACAACATGCCTGCTGCCTGTGCGTGGGAGCTTGTCTCGCGACCATCAAGTTCAGAATCATGAGTTTTCAGAATTGCTTTCCTATCAGAGGATGAGGAGAAGGTCGTGGGAGCTATTAACGCAGCCGATTCAAAGTCTGAACAGTTCAGTATTCATGATTGGAATCCTATTCAAGGGCTAGATCTGTATGAAAGGAGACACTTTCTTCGTATGATCTATGGAACCCAATCCACAGTCCATGCAACACGCATCCTTTGATCTCAAATGCACTCGCCGCTCCACTTCTTTGACTCATTCCTCCAACACTGGCGTCATTCTTTGATCCTCCATGCACTGGCCGCTCCAGCTCGAAATTGTATTTACATGGCCCATGCGTCTTCCTCCATCATGATCTTTTCCGACTGGTTTGACACTCCCCTGCGCGGAAGTCTGATCATGGTTTTCCATCCCAATATTTCCACGCTTGGCAGTGTTTTCCTGAATCTCCCCTACGCGGAAATGAACAGTTTGGAATGCCATTACCAATCCAAGACCTTGGCATACGCCAGCTCCGAATCCCCGCATTTTGGCTCGGCCAAATTATCCCACGGGCCCCGGATGCCACAGTAATATTTCCCTTGGCAAGTTTGACCGGATTTCTCCCATCGCATGGAATTTTGACTCGGTCTCATGAACCACTTGGAAATATAGTGAAATGTTGCCATGAATAACTGTCTTGGCCAATAGACTCAAATTTCTCTGAATCACGTAACGCTTCTCGGAACACCAATCCAAGGCCCCATCACGTCATTTGCCCTTGGCAGATGCTTCAATGCCTTATTTCCCATATCTCAACAGATTGGATGTCGGGGTTTCATTATCATTTGGATCCATGATTTCGTTCTCCTGGCCGATGGCCACCGATTTCCTTTTCATCAGATTTGAGGATAACATCAAACTCTCAGTGCAAACATTTCAGCTGTAGCTTGTAAGGTGTGATAATTTCAACAGAAACCTTTATGCTTGCCAACTTAGTGACTCGTTGAAGATGCTCATATAATTGCAAAGCAAATTATGCCTCATGAATATTCTGATATGAAACAGTTCCACCTCTATGAGATCCACTTCCATGAGTTACATCGTAAAACAAGTAAGGTCTCGATAGAGAATCTTTGTAATAAATTTCATCAGGTCTCCTGGTAACACTCTCACTGTCACTTAATCGATTTTCATAAAAATATCTTGAAGGAAAATCCTGAATTTGAGGATGCATTCGATGCTGAACAGATAAAAACATAGTTGGACGACCTGCTTGCTGGAAGTGCTCAAAAGAACTTCTGCTATACTGCAACATGTCAACTACCTGTGCACCAAATGCTCGGCCGAGGAAGGTCTGAACAACGTCAACGAAAATATATATATATTGTATTCACTAATACCCTGGCCCAACATTCTTGCTGCCTCTGCGAGCTTACCATTGTAAAATTATTTCGAGTAGGCCTCCCAGTTTTGCATTAATCAATGAGCCCTGGAATTGTATCCTAGAAACCATCTTTAATGCATCCACATGAAACGAGTTGCCTTGAATTATCCATCATGCTCAATGAGTCCCATTGATAGGGCTCCATCACGTATCTCTATTTACGCAACGATCTCCATTCATTTTATGGCACTCTTGATGCCTTGGCTTGCATTTGAATCACCCTAGCTCTGCAGAATGTGTCCTAAAAGAAGCTCACCACATGATCTCCAAAATGAATGAGTCACGAAGATGAGTCGAACTCCTTATCTCTGCCTTCGCTTCCGCCTGTGGCTTGAACCTTTCCAATTCATTGAGACTTTATTGATAGCTCAAACTTTGACTCTCCCTGACTTGGCTTTCACTTCCGCATGCATTGATCTCTACCGAGATCCTTATAGAGTTCCTTTCATTCATCAATTTTCAATGAGCTATATTTTGCATTAACAAGACCTCATCTAGCTCTTACAACTGAGAGTCTCTACTGAGATGATTTCTGAGATGATTATCAATTTGACACCAGGTTCTTTATCAACTCGACCCTGAACTCTTCACTGAGTTGAGATCAACTGGGTGCCTTTCGATGCTAGGTGATCTCTTCATATGCAATTTAGGAATTATTTTTAATTATTGCATCTCGTTAATAACCAAAGGTGGGTTCCTGGGACTATTATTTCATTTTGAACGTGATAGGACCCCGTTGTCCAATCTTGCCATGTGTGCAAAATTGGATAAAGAAACGTGGGAACACATGGGAGAGCTACAACCACTGACCAATACACAATCCAAAATAACATGGGCAGCACAAAACATACAAAAATCCCTTGAAATTTTTTGCCATGATCAGGAAGAGAATGGTAGATCTATTCTTCATTAAAGGATTGAGGGATTCTAATGATAGAGCATATATTAACATGTCCATGACCCACGTGTCAGAGGCATTTTTTACATTTTCTCTCTCAAGTGGCAATAAGGGGTGCAGAAATTACCCCATGGAATCTTGTAAGATAATTTCACACAAATTCTGCCATTGTTATAAAGGAATGTGAAAAACTAAGCTTGCAGAGCTCGAAAGATATGGCCGTTTGAAATCTTAGGGCAGAACATGAACCAAATCAGATTGGCGGGCAATTTTAAAGTTTAAATTTTTCACTTTTTGGTCATTTAGAGAAATTTTCCAAAACATTCCCCACGCTTCCACCACTCTGAGTGCCAAACGTGGCATTAAACCAGCATGGGCACAGGCCTTTACATGCTTCATTTTCCTTTGTTTTTGCCATTGGAAAATTTTTCCAAAAAATGCCCCGCCGGGCTGATGAGTTGAGGACATGTCTTCATTAATGTTGATTGGATGTGGGCCTATCATCTTAAAATATCCATGACCATGTTTTTGAGGTGTTTCTCTTACTTGTCTCACATGGCCAAACTCCTATTGGAGTGCAAAAAATTTACTCTGTCAAATATTGTCCATGCGGGCTTGTCATTGAGTTTTTTTCCATTGACCTAAAGACACATGGCACAATTCTATTAGCTCGCATTCGAGGGGGTGATTTTTCCTTTGAAAATTCCTTCTTTTTCCCTTGGGAAACTTTCCCAAATTCTCCCCACCTTTTGCCAGTCTGGGACACGTGGCAGTGTCTTATTAGACGTGGGCCCTGGGCATACATTTTTCCTTTTGTGTGATCCTATTGGGAAAAAATCCCAACCTCCTCCCGCGCCCCACATCTCTGACCCCCGAGGACATGTGGCAAAACATGATTGGGTGCAGGCCTTTCCTCCAAAATTTTTCATGCGCCAACACTTAGTCAAATTTTCCAATTTTTTCCCCTGGACACGTGGCACAATATGATTCACCGGTGGGCCTATGGGCCCAAATATTTATTTGAAAAATTTTTTCAAACACTTGGTAAAAAATCCAAGTCTAGCTCCGACCCCCGCCACTTCCTTGGACACGTGGTGCCATTTCATTGGCTGCAGGCCTTTCAGGGGAAAATTTCCCATAAAAACTCCCTCGAGCCATAACTTCAAAAATACATGGAGTTAGGAGGAAAAATTTACCTTTCTGGAAAGATGAGAAAGATCTCTATCCAATGGTGCCATTTCCTAAAAGGTTTTGAGTGCTTAAAAAGAAAAAAATTATGACTGAGGCACAAGAGAGGGAAGAATGAAAGGAGTTAGCCACAAAATGAGCAAGGCGTACATTTTGGATAACAATTTTGGCGACTCAGAGGGGTCATCTGCCTGCTGGATGAAGTTACCATTTTCCTGAAGCAATCCATTGGGCATGGAGTCATCAAATTCTCTGTTTGGTACCCCAACTGACTAGAACACTGCAAGGAGGAAGATGGAGGGTGGAACATCACCTGATTGGAGCAAGGCTTGCAAAACACATTTCTAGGAACAACAAGCTTGTGCCAAAGCACTTAGGGAAAACAAAGCTAATCTACAACAAAACAATGTGCATAAGCACTTGGAGGAATGAAAACCTAAGCTAATATGTACAAGGTGGAGAATTCCCTTTAGTATCAATGCTTTAGATGGATTCCATTGACTAGAATCTGCAGTTCTTCGCCATCCAATGAAGACAATTGGAAAGCATTGTTGTCCTTACACTTTGTGACCATGTATGGGCCACTCCAAATGGCATCAAATTTTGAATGCCTTCCCGGTTTTTCTCTATCTGCATCCCATTTTAACACTAGATTTCCAACTTGGAAGGACCTATTCTTGGCCTTCCTATAAAAGGTCTTCTTGATCAAAATTTGATCCTTCTCCATTACTTGGGATGCCTGATTTCTGATTTCTTGGAGCTCCATCAACTCTGCATATCTAACCTCCATGGGATCAAACTCTAACAACTCCAGTTGTTTCATGAGTTCCAATGTTGGCAACTCAAGTGACATGGGCAAAATTTCCTCTCTTCCATAAACAATCTTGAATGGAGAGTTGCCTGTAGATCTATTAGGAGTTATCCTATCAGCCCATAAGGCTGATTTCAACTTTGTATGCCAAGACCTCTGATTTTCATCAAGAGTCCTCCTAATGATCCTTAACAAGTTCTTATTTGTAGATTCAGCCTGGCCATTACCCTGAGGGTAATAGTTTGATGAAGTGCTTAGGTAGATCCCATTCTTGACAGCCCATTCAGTCACCTTAGACCCAATGAATGCCAATGCATTATCTATGATATTATTGTAGCAGGTATGCCAAATCTGGTTGCTATTCCCTCATAGAAGTCTAGGATGCTAGATTCATTTGCTTCCTTGAGTGCTACTGCTTCAGTCCACTTGGTGAAGTAATATGTGGTTGTTAGAATCCATTTTTGTCCTTGTCTTGAATTGGGATTAATTACTCTAATGAAGTCCAAACCCCATTGCATGAATGGCTGGTCAACTGAAATTGGATGCAATGGAAGGGCAGCTAGCCTCTCCTTACCCATGAAGAAGGCACAATTCTTGCACCTCTTGATCCATGCATAACAGTCACTGAAACATTTTGGGCCAATAATAGCCAGCCATCGTGATCTTCAGAGCTGTTAATCTCAGTGCACAAAATGACCACCAGCTGATCCACCATGGAACTCTTGCAACACCTTGTTAAAAATCTGATTTGTACCAATGCATCTCAGCAGCACTCCATTCACATCTTTTTTGAAGTAAAACACCATCAACAAGGGCATATGGGACAGCCTGTAATCTAAAGTGTCTAAACTTTTGGTCTCATTCATATCTTGGAGGGCATAGACCTATTTTTAGGAAGTGCATTATGTCTTGGGTCCAGTAAGGAGTGAGAACACCATCATTCTCTTCTTGAGTGCTTCCTCACTCATGGTTGTCTTACAACACCAAAATAGCCTCCTTCTCATTGCATGCTTCCTTTTGATTTATTCAAGAAAAGCTAGCTCACACAATAATTTTCCTCTGACCAACATGGTGACTTTGATCTCAATGTTATACTCCATGACACGAGTAATCCAGCCTGCTCTCTTTTCATTCAAGTCTTTGTTGAGGAGGAAATCCTTAACTTCCACATGAGAAACCAGTGACCGAAGCTTGTTATTTGAAACTAGATGCTTGAATTTCTTCAAGCTTTTGATTATTATGAGAACATTCTTCTCAATGAAATAATATCTCACCTCATAATCCTCCAGGCTTTGGATTAAGAAAGCAATTGGCTTCTCATCATTGTCTTTGTTCTGCTATACCAAGATTGCAAAAATAGTATCATCAACCACAAATCCATTGATGATGAAATCCTTGGAGAAATCTAGGTTGATGAGAGTTGGGGCTTGAGAGATGGCTTCTTTCATTGCTTCAAAAACTTTCCTTGCCTTCTTCTATCCATTTTAAATCCATGCTTTTCTTTAACATCTTGGTGATAGGCTTGACTAGGGCTGTAAAATTTGGGACAAATCTACAAATAAAATTTATCCTCCCCAAGAAAATTTGAAGGGCCTTCTTGTGGCTTGGCAATGGTAGTGATTTTATGGCTTCAACTCTTTTTGGATAAATTGCTAATCCTTCTTTGGAGACAATGTGGCCAAGGAGTTTTCCTTCATGGGATAGAAAAATACACTTTTTAGGATTCAAGGATACTCCAAATTTTTTACACCTTTGGAACACTTGTCTCAAATCAAATAGATGGTCTTCTGCATTTTTTGAAAAAATAGTGATATCATCAAGATATATCAGCACCATGTTTTTAATCGAATCCTTGAACACCATGTCCATTTCTCTTTAGAAAGTAGCTCCAGCGTTGGACAGCCCAAATGGAATTTTCCTGTATGCATAAGTTCCCTATTTGGTTGTGAAGGTTGTCTTGAACATGGAATCCTCTCTTTCACCATAAGCGTGGGACTTGTACCCTGAGAGATATCCATCCAAGTAAGGCTGAAAACCTGCTCAGTAGCCAGCAACAACTTGCCACAAGCTATGCTCCAGTGCAGGCAAGTGGCTAATCTGATCCTTGAGAGATGCTAACTATGCCAAGGAGACAGAGAGAGAGAACAACACACAAAAAGATTCCCCCACTCTTCTTCCTCACTGGAACCAAGTTGGCCACCCAACTAGAATGCTTGATAGGGAATATGATTCTTGACCTCTATCAACTTATTCAATTCCTTTCTGGGACATGAGAGGCTCCATGTGTGGATTGATTGGCCTTTGTTTTTTGCCAAGGATGGGTTTAGTACTCCTTGAACACAGGTCCAATTCAATGGTGTGTTGAGCTAACTTGGGATTGAAACCTTTCAAATGAAGAGAGGCAAGAAGATTCATATCTCCAAGCAAACACATCAGAGAATTCTTGACAAAGTTGTATCACAAAACTCATACCTTTCTTGCTCAGTTTCACTTTACCAACTCGGAGTGATTTGCCTTCTTCCACTAAGATGGACACTAAATCTTCTCCCTTAACAGAGCAGGGAGGATGTTTTCTTTCTCCTTCCTAAACTGATCATTAGGATTGAAGGGATGGACTCCAAAGTAATAAGTCCCTTTGGACTTGAAGGTTTGGGCTACCAAATTTGGGATGACAAAGATCCCCTTGATGGTTAAGCCTACAGAAGAGGCTGAGGTTGAACAAATGGTGGTTAGGACTGATTTTGTTGAAGAAGAAGATCTTGCAGTCCCAACTTGTCCTCTAGAGCAGCAAATTGAAGAGTTTGACTTGACAAACTTCATGCTGGAGGAAGGAGTTCAATCAAGAGCAAGATTGCCTTCAAACATTGGAGGAAGGAGAAGCTGCTCCAAATCTAAAAGAAGAGGAGCACATCCTAGCTGTGGAGGAGAAAAGTGCAGATCCAAGGGCTTTGAGCACAAAGCAGGCTACAGGAGAACCTTCAGTTCTTCTTTCCACTTCATCTCTCTCAAGTTCTATTACTGAAAAGGAGTTTGATCTCTCAAACTCAATATTGGAAAGTGAAGGAAACCATGGTGGTCAAGTTGCAGATCAAGAGGACACCATGGAGGAAGTTGAACACGAGCAGCAGGACAGCAATGAGGTAGTTTACCTGTCAGATTTGAAGGACTGTTTTGATGGAGAAGAGCCGGTTGAGCTTTCACCTTTCTCTCTTTCATCATCCACATTCCAAACACAAGAGCCTGCTGCCATGAAGGAGAGCTTTCATTTGCAGCAGCCTGCATCTTACAGCAGCTCTTTGGGATCAAGATTGGAAGATTTTTATCTTCCATGTTATTCATTGGAGGAAGAGAAAGGACAGAAGAATTTCACCATTTCTTCCACACCATCCATTCAAGAGGGTCTACAAGAAGACTCCATTCTTGGAGTTGAAAATCAGAGCTATGGGCATATCAAACGGATCAGACCTTGCCCAATCAGGTATTTGGCTTCATTGGAGCCAAAGGAGAAGCCACAACCAGTCATGCTTGCTTCTGAGCATGAGGATGAGCTACAAAGTACCAAGGATCAGCTGCCATACCTCTCCAATCCAAATGCAGAGCAACTAAAAGAGGTATTGGATTTTTCAGTTGATACCTTGATGATTTGGATAGAAGACCAGCTTCTTGTTGATTTTCCATCCATCCAAACAGCCATGATCAGTGCCAAATCAATTGCATGGCTGCCAATTTTGAAGAAAGGAAGCTATTTCTCACAACCAGTTGCAGGGTTTGTTTAGCTTGCCTTTGCTTCCAGTTAGAGTAGAGTAGCTAGGTTTGCTTTCAGTAGAAGAAGTGCTTGTGCACACTCTGCATGTTCCATTTGGGGCATGTATGATTTTCAGTTTTGTACATAGTTTTGGTGTTGCTGGTTCTGCTCTTGCACAGTTCATTTCAGTGGCATCTTGGTGAAGACACTCCAGGTTCAATGGGTTTCCAAGTGGCTCAGAGGGAGGTTTTCAAAGTTCAGATCAGTTGCAGGTTGCAACTCATGACTCCATGCCCAATGGATGCTTCAGGCTACTGATCATTCATCTAGCAGGCAGATGACCCCGCTGAGTCGCCAAACTGTTGTCAAAATTTCACCCCCCCTGGGTAATTTTGATAACATGCATCAGAATATTCAAGTCCCAGGAAAATTGATTGATTTGGGGCCAAAAATCATGTTGCTAGAGTCCCCTCAAATATTTTCTAAGTTCCCTGTCTGAGAGGAAAAGAGCAAGCTCTGAGAAAATGTGAAAAAAGGTTGCAGAAGGCAAGTAGGTTGATCCAGGAAAAAATCATAAAAATGACTAAGTCCTAGTCCTAGGGGCAGTCGGGACATTTGGGACAAAAAGGCCCGAACCGGCCGGCTCGGCCGAAGTAAGCACAAACAGCCCGCAAAGCAACAGGGACATCTGGGACAAAAGTACGCGGCGGGCGCGAAATGCCGGTTCGACCGAGGAAAAATTGGCTAACTGCTAAGGGACGGAAATGGGACAATCGGGCCAAAAAGGCGCGAACCGGCCGAACCGGGAGAAAAAGGCCAGACAGTCCAAAATGAAATGGGACAATCGGGCCAAAAAGGCGCGAACCGGCCGAACCGGCCGAAAAGAGTCAAGTCAGTCTGAAGCAAAGTGGGACAAGCGGGCCAAAAATGCCCGAACCGGCCGAATCGGCCGAAATGAGTCCAGAGGGTCCAAAATCAAATGGGACATCTGGGACAAATGGATGCGAAATGCCCGAACCGGCCGAAATGAGCACAAAGGGCCCAAAATCAAATGGGACATCCGGGACAAATGGAGGCGAAGTACGCGAAGGAGCCGAGGACCAATCAGAAACTGCCATGTGTCCTCACAGGAGAAAAAGTCAAAAGGTCAAAGGGGTGAGTTATCGAGCACTGAACCGAACCAATGAAATGGCGCCACGTGTCCAAGTTTAAGGGGCCCACAAGAAATTTCAAAAGGAAAGCCCACGAAAGATGGAGGAGAGAGAATTTCTCGTCCAATCAGCACGTGCCACGTGTCGTCCAGATGGCGAAGAGCGGGAAAACATTTTAAAATTCGTTTTGATCTGTTCCGTGCCCTAAATCTTCAGATCGCCATATCTTTTGATCCAGAGCTCGGATTTCCACGTTCTTTATATCAACGGAAAGCTGTTGAGATGCTCTACATGATTCTGGGATCAATCTTGAGTTTTGGTGTAGTCTGAAGAGAGAAAATCGAGAAACAGCTCTGACGTGTGGTAATGGCCAGAAGCGACCTTTCAACAACCCGTTTTAATGCTAATGGGTCGGTATTCTTCTTCTGCACGGCCAGAAGTGACATTTTAGCGGCCAAATTAATACAAATGGGTCGCATTCTCCTCCAAAATCACTCAAAGTGACAGGGTATGGGTTGGTAAGATCCTCCATGCTGATTTAATGCATCTGCAGTCAATGAGGAATGGGCTTGCATGTTTTCCCACGTTTTCTGTCCCCTGGGCTCGACCCATGCAATGTAAAAGCCAGATTTGGCTCATTTTTTAGAAAAAAAAGAGGTTGTTCATTCTTTCGGCTTGGCCCTCCCTTCTTTTCTTCTCTAGGGTTGAAAATGGAGTTCGAACCTCCTCCCTGCTCTGTAATGGCATTTTTTGCCTTTTACTAATGGAATGATGTTCTGTGCAAACTTCTGGAGCAACAAAACGTGTTCTGTGATGCATCTGTCCATCCTCTCTCGTTTTTGCTTGTTTTCTTCTTGCCTCTCTTCATTGCAGGTATTTGTGCATGTTTGAATGTTCATTGCAGGTTTGGAGCTGTGTTCATGGAGTTTTGGGACATTTTCTGTGTGAAATCTATCCTTGGGCCTGTGATGCATCTGTCCATCCTTCCCATTGCTCACCTCTCTTTGTCCCATGGCAGTTTTGATAGATGTCCAACATTCTCCTTCTCTGGTGTATCACCATTTTAGTGTAGGCTTTTGCTGTTTTTCCCTTCTCTCTCTCTCTCTGTCTCCTTGGCATGGTTAGATTAGGATTAGATTAGCTTGCCTGCACTGGAATAGCTTGTGGCAGGTAGTTTAGGAGCAGGAACCAGCCTTCTCTGGAGATTCCTCTCTCGGTTTCACAAGTCCCACGCTTGGAGAGAGGTTTCCATGTTGTGCAATCACACTGGATGCCTGAACATCAACCTAGAAGCCTGATGTGCGTCCAGGGGTGCTGTGATTTTGCACTAACAGTTTTGGCACGCCCGGTGGGACCTTAGAGGTCTTTCACTTCATCTTTTGCAGGTTGATGTGTTCCTGTGAAGATTTCAGCCTTTGGAGGCACTTGCAAACACATCTGGCGACTCCATCTGGTCAACAACCATCTCTGAAGTTGCAGACCTTCCTTTCCATTCATTTTCATTCATTTTCCATTCATCCTTCTTTCCATCTCTTTCATTCTTCCTCATTCTTTGAAGTTGTGCAATCATGACTTCATTTCCATCATGGATTTCATATCAACAACAGCAGTATATTCCACCTCCAACAGGTTTTACAAATCCTCCAGATCAGCATGCATATTCATATGAACAGCAGTGCCAAAGTCAGTTTGGCTATGGAGCTTTCCAAGAGCAAGAGTATGCATATAATGAAGACAATCAGATGCAAGATGCTGGTCTGTTGGAGAAAATCCAAAAGATGGAGGTAAACATAGTGCAGTCCAGGGCTCAGGCACAGATGAAAGCTTTTGGAATCGGTTATGGAGCACCCTGTCCATGGGTGGGACCTTTTCCAAGGCATTACAGCCCTCAGGAGAAGCTTGACTTCATGATTGCAATGCTGCCTTTGCTTGCAAAGTGGATTGAAGAAATAGAGGTGTATGAGAGAAGTATTCAGCAACCTTGTCAATGGGTAAGCACACCATCTCATGCCTTTCCTTTTCCTCTTTCCCAATCTGTTTCATTTCAGCAGTGTCAAGTTTCAAACCCTCCATCTGCTGTCCCAAGTGTTGAATCCATTTCTCCACCCCCCAGTCTTCCACCTCATCTCGATTCTTCTTTCCTTTTCCCTTCCAAACAGTCATCCCCTCCACAAGAGCTAACAGAAATACCCCCTCCTCCAAAGAAACAAGAGGTTTCACTGCCTCCACCACCACAAAAAAGTGTAAAATTGGTTGAGTTTCAACCCATTCCTCCTCTTGCATTCCCAATTTCATATGGGGAAGAAGGAATTGAAAAAATCAGTCATCAAGGACAACAAGAAGAGGAGCCCAACAGAAAAGAAATGAAAAATGACTTGAAGGTTTGGGCTACCAAATTTGGGATGACAAATATCCCCTTGATGGTTAAGACTACAGAAGAGGCTAAGGTTGAACAAATGGTGGTTAGGACTGATTTGGTTGGAGCAGAAGAAGAAGATCTTGCAGTCCCAACTTGTCCTCTAGAGCAGCAAATTGAAGAGTTTGACTTGACAAACTTCATGCTGGAGAAGGAGTTCAATCAAGAGCAAGATTGCCTTCAAACATTAGAGGAAGGAGAAGCTGCTCCAAATCTAAAAGAAGAGGAGCACATCCTAGCTGTGGAGGAGAAAAGTGCAGATCCAAGGGCTTCGAGCACAAAGCAGGCTACAGGAGAACCTTCAGTTCTTCTTTCCACTTCATCTCTCTCAAGTTCTATTACTGAAAAGGAGTTTGATCTCTCAAACTCAATATTGGAAAGTGAAGGAAACCATGGTGGTCAAGTTGCAGATCAAGAGGACACCATGGAGGAAGTTGAACACGAGCAGCAGGACAGCAATGAGGTAGTTTACCTGTCAGATTTGAAGGACTGTTTTGATGGAGAAGAGCCGGTTGAGCTTTCACCTTTCTCTCTTTCATCATCCACATTCCAAACACAAGAGCCTGCTGCCATGAAGGAGAGCTTTCATTTGCAGCAGCCTGCATCTTACAGCAGCTCTTTGGGATCAAGATTGGAAGATTTTTATCTTCCATGTTATTCATTGGAGGAAGAGAAAGGACAGAAGAATTTCACCATTTCTTCCACACCATCCATTCAAGAGGGTCTACAAGAAGACTCCATTCTTGGAGTTGAAAATCAGAGCTATGGGCATATCAAACGGATCAGACCTTGCCCAATCAGGTATTTGGCTTCATTGGAGCCAAAGGAGAAGCCACAACCAGTCATGCTTGCTTCTGAGCATGAGGATGAGCTACAAAGTACCAAGGATCAGCTGCCATACCTCTCCAATCCAAATGCAGAGCAACTAAAAGAGGTATTGGATTTTTCAGTTGATACCTTGATGATTTGGATAGAAGACCAGCTTCTTGTTGATTTTCCATCCATCCAAACAGCCATGATCAGTGCCAAATCAATTGCATGGCTGCCAATTTTGAAGAAAGGAAGCTATTTCTCACAACCAGTTGCAGGGTTTGTTTAGCTTGCCTTTGCTTCCAGTTAGAGTAGAGTAGCTAGGTTTGCTTTCAATAGAAGAAGTGCTTGTGCACACTCTGCATGTTCCATTTGGGGCATGTATGATTTTCAGTTTTGTACATAGTTTTGGTGTTGCTGGTTTTGCTCTTGCACAGTTCATTTCAGTGGCATCTTGGTGAAGACACTCCAGGTTCAATGGGTTTCCAAGTGGCTCAGAGGGAGGTTTTCAAAGTTCAGATCAGTTGCAGGTTGCAACTCATGACTCCATGCCCAATGGATGCTTCAGGCTACTGATCATTCATCTAGCAGGCAGATGACCCCGCTGAGTCACCAAACTGTTGTCAAAATTTCACCCCCCCTGGGTAATTTTGATAACATGCATCAGAATATTCAAGTCCCAGGAAAATTGATTGATTCGGGGCCAAAAATCATGTTGCTAGAGTCCCCTCAAATATTTTCTAAGTTCCCTGTCTGAGAGGAAAAGAGCAAGCTCTGAGAAAATGCAAAAAAAGGTTGCAGAAGGCAAGTAGGTTGATCCAGGAAAAAATCATAAAAATGACTAAGTCCTAGTCCTAGGGGCAGTTGGGACATTTGGGACAAAAAGGCCCGAACCAGCCAGCTCGGCCGAAGTAAGCACAAACAGCCCGCAAAGCAACAGGGACATCTGGGACAAAAGTACGCGGCGGGTGTGAAATGCCGGTTCGACCGAGAAAAAATTGGCTAACTGCTGAGGGACGCAAATGGGACAATTGGGCCAAAAAGGCGCGAACCGGCCGAACCGGTCGAAAAAGGGCCAGACAGTCCAAAATCAAATGGGACAATCGAGCCAAAAAGGCGCGAACCAGCCGAACCGGCCAAAAAGAGTCAAGTCAGTCCGAAGCAAAGTGGGACAAGCGGGCCAAAAATGCCCGAACTGGCCGAATCAGCCGAAATGAGTCTAGAGGGTCCAAAATCAAATGGGACATCTGGGACAAATGGATGCGAAATACCTGAACCGGCCGAAATGAGCACAAAGGGACCAAAATCAAATGGGACATCTGGGACAAATGGAGGCAAAGTACGTGAAGGAGCCGAAGGAGCCGAGAACTAATCAGAAACTGCCACGTGTCCTCACAGGAGAAAAAGTCAAAAGGTCAAAGGGGCGAGTTATCGAGCACTGAACCGAACCAATGAAATGGCGCCACGTGTCCAAGTTTAAGGGGCCCAAAAGCAATTTCAAAAGGAAAGCCCGCGAAAGATAGAGGAGAGAGAATTACTCGTCGAATCAGCACGTGCCACGTGTCGTCCAGATGGTGAAGGGCGGGAAAACATTTTAAAATTCGTTTTGATCTGTTCCGTGCCCTAAATCTTCAGATCGCCATATCTTTTGATCCAGAGCTCGGATTTCCATGTTCTTTATATCAACGGAAAGCTGTTGAGATGCTCTACATGATTCTGGGATCAATCTCGAGTTTTGGTGTAGTCTAAAGATAGAAAATCGAGAAACGGCTCTGACGTGTGGTAATGGCCAGAAGCAACCTTTCAACAACCCATTTTAATGCTAATGGGTCGCATTCTTCTTCTGCACGGCCAGAAGTGACATTTTAGTGGCCATATTAATACAAATGGGTCGCATTCTCCTCCAAAATCGCTCAAAGTGATAGGGTATGGGTTGGTAAGATCCTCCATGCTGATTTAATGCATCTGTAGTCAATGAGGAATGGGCTTGCACGTTTTTCCACGTTTTCTGTCCCCTGGGCTCGACCCATGCAATGTAAAAGCCAGATTTGGCTCATTTTTTTAAAAAAAGAGGTTGTTCATTCTTTCGGCTTGGCCCTCCCTTCTTTTCTTCTCTAGGGTTGAAAATGGAGTTCAAGCCTCCTCCCTGCTCTGTAATGGCATTTTTTGCCTTTTACTAATGGAATGATATTCTGTGCACACTTCTGGAGCAACAAAACATGTTCTGTGATGCATCTATCCATCCTTTCTTGTTTTTTCTTGTTTCTTCTTGCCTCTCTTCATTGCAGGTATTTGTGCATGTTTGAATGTTCATTGCAGGTCTGGAGCTGTGTTCATGGAGTTTTGGGACATTTTCTGTGTGAAATCAATCCTTGGGCCTGTGATGCATCTGTCCATCCTTCCCATTGCTCACCTCTCTTTGTCCCATGGTAGTTTTGATAGATGTCCAACATTCTCCTTCTCTGGTGTATCATCGTTTTAGTGTAGGATTTTTCTATTTTTCCCTTCTCTCTCTCTCTCTGTCTCCTTGGCATGGTTAGATTAGGATTAGATTAGCTTGCCTGCACTGGAATAGCTTGTGGCAGGTAGTTTAGGAGCAGGAACCAGCCTTCTCTGGAGATTCATCTCTCGGTTTCACAAGTCCCACGCTGGGAGAGAGGTTTCCATGTTGTGCAATCATGTTGGATGCCTGAACATCAACCTAGAAGCCTGAT